>CAUYRT010034449.1:0-31304 GCA_963574885.1 Lepilemur ruficaudatus | reverse complement strand
CTCACAGCAACCTCAAACTCCTGGGCTCAAGCGATCCTCCTGCCTCAGCCTCCCGAGTAGCTGGGACTACAGGCATGCGCCACCATGCCCGGCTAATTTTTTCTATATATTTTTAGTTGGCCAATCAATTTCTTTCTATTTATAGTAGAGACGGGGTCTCGCTCTTGTTCAGGCTAGTTTCGAACTCCTGACCTTGAGCGATCCACCCGCCTCGGCCTCCCAAAGTGCTAGGATTACAGGCGTGAGCCACCGCGCCTGGCCACAGTATTCAAATATTAATTTAGTACCAAGTATGGAAACCAAACAGTCTCCGTAGATCCTTTCTGGAACAAGGCAAGATACAAAGTAGGTATGTAATGTGCAATGGACCAATGTGTACGCTGCCAGGATACTGCCTGTCTAGTGTTACTACTTTCCTCCCATTGCTGTCACATTACCCCGATTTATTTTATTCGTTTATTATTATTACCGTTTAAGGTAGGCTAGGCTAAACTATGATGTTTAGGTGTTTAGGTATGTATTTTAGGTGTATAAAATGCATTCTTAACTTGTGATATTTTCAGCTTACCATGGGTTTGTTGGGATGTCACCCCATCAAAAGTCAAGGAGCGTGTGTAGTTTATCTGGGAGGAGATTTTAGGAACCACCAGCAGGACAGTGGGGAAGTGAGACAAAGAAGGGAAGGGAAAAGGCCGGGCGCGGTGGCTCACGCCTGTAATCCTAGCACTCTGGGAGGCCGAGGCAGGCGGATCGCTCAAGGTCAGGAGTTCGAAACCAGCCTGAGCAAGAGCGAGACCTCATCTCTACTATAAGTAGAAAGAAATTAATTGGACAACTAAAAATATATAGAAAAAATTAGCCGGGCATGGCGGCGCGTGCCTGTAGTCCCAGCTACTTGGGAGGCTGAGGCAGAAGGATTGCTTGAGCCCAGGAGTGTGAGGTTGCTGTGAGCTAGGCTGACACCACGGCACTCTAGTCCGGGCAACAGAGTGAGACTCTGTCTCAAAAAAAAAAAAAAAAAAAAAGAAGGGAAGGGAAAGAAGCCACTTAAGGATGTGTCATCAAGCAAGTTACCATTGTGGGCAACTGGAGCTTAATCCTGCTGTGGAACTCTGCGTGACAAGGTAGAACCTCGCATGAGATGCAAGGACACTGTTCGAGGGCTGCTGTGGTGTCCAGAGACAGTGTCAGGGCAAAGTGTAGCAGTTGCTGACTGTTGGAAGTTGGGCTGGTATGCATGAAAATGGTTAAGTGCTGAGGATTGTGAGCCGGGTACCAAAGCATCAGCTACAGATGGAGGAAACAGGCTTGAGCATTATGTTTGAGTCTGTTTTGATGCTTATCTTTAAGTGGTTTTGGTGATTTACATTTGTAGTTGAAACTCAAAGCTGACTTTGGGACAGGAGCAGTGGTTCACGCCTGTAACCCTAGCACTTTGGGACGCCGAGGCAGGAGATTCACTTAAGGCCAGGAGTTTGAGACCAGCCTGGGCAACATAGCAAGACCCCATCCCTACAAACTAAAAGAAAAATTAAAAAATTAGCCAGGTGTGGTGCAAATGCCTATAGTCCCAGCTACTCAGGAGGCTGAGGTGGGAGGATTGCTTGAGCCCAGGAATTTAAGGTTACAATAAGCTGTGTTTGGGCCACTGCACTCCAGCCTGGGCAATAGAGTGAGACCTTGCCTCTAAAACAAACAAACAACAACAACAAAAAAAACCCTGACTTTCTGCCTACCATATTCTCTTGTGTGCACATTCATTTTCCTTGCCCTGATATGCACAGGGGCTGTGCCCCTGCTGTTGCCAACACAGGCTTCTTCTGTGCGCCACCTTCCTAGAGGTTGTGGCTGGTTAACAGCAGGGAGAGGGCCTCGGTGCCCAAACAGCTTCTTCTGGTCTGACTTGTTATATATTCTTGGTAGATGTGGTTCAGGACGGTGGAAAACATGGTCTAAGCTGCTATTACAGCAGAAGGGCCTGGAACCTTCAAAGCATTTCTACAAACAACCTGATCCAGTTTTGTACTTGTTGAACATGTTCCTCGGGCAAGGAACAAAAGGCCAAATGCAGTTAGTCACACCAGAAGGGAAACCGGCAGTTTGTATTCCAAGAGGGCTTTGTCTCTTCCTCTTTTCCTCCTCCCCGCCTCTCCCCACATCCTCTCTTGAGATGAAGTATTCCTTCCTAGGCAATTTTCAAAGTCCAAAGAATGATTGCAGAGTTCGTAACATGCAGTTTATGGCATGAAAACACTTGGCAGAGGAAACAATAACAAAGCCAACGCCACTTCGCCTGTTTTGTGATAAAAGGTAAATTGCTGTCTCATGCAGAGCAGTGAGAGGGCTGGGCCAACAGCTCTGGGCACATCTGTGCCCTTTGGTGGCCTGAGGGTGGGGGAAGGCACACACTTCTGGGTGTCAGAAGGCTTTGACACAGGCATCTTTGGGGCCTCTGCTCTCCGAGCAATCACCTGGAACTAAGGCTGCCCCTACGACTCCTTAATGTGGATTTTAAAAGGCACTCCTTCCTCCAGGAACATGCAGCCCCGTGGTGGGGCCCACAGCTTGGCAGGTGGGGCATGGGCTGGATTTCAGCTCACACTGGGTTCCCTCTGCCAGGTGTCTGTGTGCAGGGCAGAGTCCACACACTGCACATGGGGACCCTATCTGGGACTGGAGAAAACTTCCCTCCATCCCCCAGACTGTCATAGGCCACCTCACCCCAGGTCTTTTTCTTTTTTTTCTTGAGACAGAGTCTTGCTCTGTTGTCCCAGATAGAGTACAGTGGCATCATCGTAGCTCACAGCAACCTCAAACTCCTGGGCTCAAGCAATCCTCCCGCCTCAGACTCCCGAGTAGCTGGGACTACAGGCATGTGCCACCATGCCTAGCTAATTTTTCTATTTCTTGTAGAGATGGGGTCTCACTCTTGCTCAGGCTGGTCTTGAACTCCTGAGCTCAAACGATCCGCCCGCCTCGGCCTCCCAGAGTGCTAGGAATACAGGCGTGAGCCGCTGCGCCCAGCCTACAGTTCCCTCTTTATCTCACTCCTCTGTAAGTGCTTGGTTCAGGATCCTAAAGAATTATTCTTTCCACTTCTGAGGACATCTCCTAACTCCTGTCTCAACTTGCTTCCTTTATAAATTACCTAGAAATCCCTGCCTCTCTATTTCAGTTGGTTTACCTAGATCATTGGGCCTGCTCTATCAGCAGCTCCCCTCCACCCAAAGCTACACTGGTCCTTCCCCACAAAGTGGCATCACTTTGTCGCAAGGTGTCTGGAGAAGCAAATTTCATTTTTTTTTAATGTTAAACAAACAAAAAGCTTAAAGGCAGGGGAATGGTCAGTGCAGAGGGGAGGGAAATCTGCATAAGAGGCCCAGGTGCCTTCTGGGAGGCAGGTAACCAAGACCCCAGTTCAGTGATTGAGAAGACTCTAATGGAGGGCCACAGGCAAGGGGAAAGGAGACAGAGAAGGGGAGGTTGGCCTCTGCGCTGAATCATGCTGTTGATGGAAAGAAAGCAGGATTTTGGTCCAGAATACAGCAGATACCAGACATGGGCTACCTGGGTTCTCCTGCCGGCAAAAGCCACCACCCTCAGGAAGGAGCCGAGAGAACAAATCAGGAAGTTGCCCTCTGGGCAGCTGGCTCCGGAATGGCCACCCTCAGATGTAATCTGGACCAGGAAGCCATTGCTGGAACCTTTGGCTTCAGAGTCACACCAGACCCGTAGTAACCTGCACCAGCAAAACAGAAGCTTCCCACCATGGCCCTTTCCTCACTTACATTAGTTCCGAATTTGTTTCACATGACTGCACCTGATTGGTGGAATTCAAATTACACAGCTGCAAGGGAGTCTGGGAAATGTAGTCTATTTCAAGAATCAGCTATACATAAAGGCACACTGAAAAGAGGTTGAAATAAATGTGGAATAGTTATTTCCATCATGGTTCCCCTCCTTGAAAACCTTCAGTAACTCTCTAGATAGCTAGATAGCGCTGTTGAAGGGAAGCCAGGGTCTGGTCCAAGATGCAGGAGACACCAGCCATGATTTCCAAACTGTGGCCTATAGATGCCTAGGGACACTTGGAGACATCGCAATATGTTCTTGAACCTCCTTGCACTCCAGTCATTTTCTGTGGACTGAAAAAAAAACGCTGTGACTTCCATATATGTGTTTGCCTATTTTTCAAACATGGAAGCAATTGCAATTCAAAAAATACAAATCACTTAAAAACCTTCCTTACACACACCCTGTTTCTCACCCATAGTCCCCTCTTATCTGCCTAAATTGGCAATACCATCTCCTTTCTCTCTTGCTAATTACTATCAATCAGTTAAGACTAATCCACCTCCCCTGGCCTGGGGGTGATTCTCTCTGACTACCTCAGGCTAGGGTAGAGAATTCTCATCTGTTCTCTCCATATCCCAGGAAGTTATACTAATGATAAGAATAAAATAAATGCTAACTTTTATAGGCTTCCTTTGTGCCAGGCCCCATGAGATAGGTACTCTTACTAACCCATTTCACAGATGAGGACACTGGAGCACAGAGAGGCTGCACAACCTGCCCAAGGTCACTTACTAGTCCGTGGCAGCTGTGACTCAATCCCAGGCAGCAGTCTGGCTTCAGAGCCCATGCTCTTGGCCCATACTCTCATTTCCTTTTATCCTATCTATATTCTACTGCTCACTCTGCTATCTATCTATCTCTATCCATCCGTCTATATCGCAATCTGTGTGTCTGTCTCTTACACAAATAACCAGTGTTTTTCTATGATGTTAAAATGGGGGTGGGACAAGTCAAAATTTTCCCTTCCTTCCCAACACATTGAAAATTCTAGGACCAGGGCCCAAACTGCGTGATCCTTCCTTCTTGCATCCTCTACTGTCTGTTAACATAGGGACTATTTTCTCCTTTGACAGAGAATACCAGACTAAATTATAGAGCAGGCTACAAAATTGCTACCCTCAGCTCCCTTCTTTGCCTGTTTTCTCTAAAATAGGTCTTTCTGTTGGTTGTATAAATATAAGACAGAACCCACCACTGCTTTGAAATCACGTGGGAAAGTGTATCATCAGCTCTGAGCTCCTTTGGAACAGAACTCCTGGCTGGGATCCACTGAGCATTCCTCAGGAAAAGATGAGTTTCGTGGAAACTCCAGCTCAAGCATCAGCATTCTTACGTGAACATATAGGAGAGTAAAATTGGGGATAGCTTGACGTTTTCCCAGGAATCAGGAATCTGTGCCTTTGCCTTCATTGTTTATTACCCTGTCTGTCTAACACAGACAACACTTGCTGGTGTTTCCTGTGCTTCAATTCCTAGAAGGTTCTATTTACAGTTGCTAATAGCCTTACCAGGTAAGCTAGCTGGTCATCCCCTCTCCTGGGTGTCAGCCACAAATCTTGGACACCCTGGAAGTACCAATTTACCCCAGACTCATCTCTCTGTCTTGCTTTGCTCAAACTCCTTTCTCTTCCTTTTCTACTTTTAAGTGTCTGATTTCTGGTCAGCCCACTTGTTTGAGATCATAAACCAGACATTTCCTTTTCCTTCTTGAAGGTAACTTATAAAAGAAACCTTCTGTAATCATGTTTAAAGTATGCCCTCTGGGCCTCCATCTGGGAAAGTGCTCCCTGCCCATGGAGTGCCCTTCTAAAGGCTTGTGTCCTTTGCAGAAAACAGCCAGGAAATAATTCCGATGGGTCAGGCAGGATGGCCTTGCAAATCTCTCTTGTGTAATTTATACATCTGAAACCCTCATTTCTTCTAGTAAGCAGACTATTTCATCAAGGCACATCATCTGCAGGAAAGGTAGGAAAGCACATTAAATATACTTAAGGAGTGACTTTCGTAACTCATTATTGTTTTAAAACATTTTAATTCTCATAAAGGCTAAGTGACCCAATATATCCACAACCATCTTAGCGGTTGTCACTTCAATCTATGGAGAGAGTGGGATGTCGTCAAAACAGTGTTGTGAAAGCCCTCTAAGGAAAGCAAAAAAGAAAAAGTTGGTTCAAATTACAAAAATATTATGGAGTCAATGAGACGTGGCATTTAATCCTCAGCTAATGTTGTCATTGAGCAGCACACCCACAAATGCCAAAGAGAATCTCAGTTGAGAACAGTGGTTCTCAGCCTTGATTGCACATTGGAATCACTTGGGTATTTTTTAAAACTCTCCATGCCCAAGCCATTCCCCAGGCCAATTAAATCAGAATCTCTGAGGGCGGGCCCTGGGCATCATTACATTTTTTTTTTTTTTTTTCGAGACAGAGTCTCACTCTGTTGCCCGGGCTAGACTGAGTGCCGTGGCGTCAGCTTAGCTCACAGCAACCTCAAACTCCTGGGCTCAAGCAATCCTTCTGCCTCAGCCTCCCGAGTAGCTAGGACTACAGGCACGCGCCACCATGCCCAGCTAATTTTTTTTTTTCTATATATATCTTTAGTTGGCCAATTAATTTCTTTCTATTTATAGTAGAGACGGGGTCTCACTCTTGCTCAGGCTGGTTTCGAACTCCTGACCTTGAGCGATCCGCCCGCCTCGGCCTCCCAGAGTGCTAGGATTATAGGCGTGAGCCACCGCGCCCGGCCTCCCCTCCTATTTTTAGTTTTTTAAGGAAGGATCCCCGATCTTCTGTGTAGGGTTCCAGAGTAACTAGGGAGAGTAGGGCTGGTACTGCCAGTTTCCAGTTCCCTGGGGCTGACCTAGTTTAGGCTTTCCCTTTCCCTGATCTCAGGAAGTGTTTGATGAACCCATGAGAGAGTTAGCCCGGGACCCCATCTAGCCCTAACATAATGAGCTAGGTAATGGAATAATAGAAGAGCGCTCCCTTGATCACTAGTTTATTTTGCATAAATTTTTATTTTTTAATATTTCATTAAAATATCATTTATTTTGATTATTGGGGTTTCTGGTACCCCCTTAAATTTTGCACCCACGATGCATGCCTCACTCCTCTCACGCCAGTCTGTCCATGGGCTGCTGCCCCCTGCCAAGGCTACCTGGGGCCCCTGTGGTTTGCAGGATGTAGGGAATGGCCTGGTCCTGACTCTGTGAGACCCTCGGTGGGACACAAGCATCTCAGCCTGGCCCTAAGTGAGGCTTGATGGCCAAGCATCAACACTTTTTCCAGACCTTCAGCTAGACTGTATTGAGAGCAAACCTGTGAGGCACATTGACACCCCGGGTATCAAGCCAAGAGTCCTTTGATTTTTGTCATAGATGGAGAGAATTTGCTCACACACTACCATTCATTAGGGGGTCACATGAGGATCCAAGAATTTCATGACATAATCTCGGTTGACCTGATTTGACCAAATCCACATTCTTTAGCATGGCCCATAATTATTGAACACCTGCTGTTCTGCAAGCACTATTTTAGACATTGAGGATACAACAGTGAACAAGACAGATGGGATACTTTCATGGAGCTTACACTAGACCAAAACAAGTAGACAAACAAGATATGGTTGTTCCTTGAATTGGGGGTGCTGACCCCCCTTACAGTGGAAAATCCATGGATTACGTTTTTTTTTTTTTTTTTTTTGGAGATGGGATCTTGCTCCGTCACCCAGGCTGGAGTGCAGTGGCCTGATCATAGCTCACTGCAGCCTTTCAAACTCCTGGGCTCAAGCAATCCTCCTGCCTTAGCCTCCTGAGTAGCTGGGACTACAGGTGTGTGCCACCACACTTGGCTAATTTTTCATATTTTCAGTAGAGACAAGGCCTCGCTATGTTGACCAGATTGATGTTGAACTTCTGGCCTCAAGTGATCCTTCCACCTTGGCCTCCCAAAGTGCTGGGATTACAGGTGTGAGCTACCATGCCTGGCCTGTATATAACTCTTGACTCCCCCCAAACTTAAACTACTAATAGCCTGTTTACTGGAAGCCTTGCCAATAACATAAATAATTAACACATATTTTGTATATGTATTATATACTGTATTCTTATAATGAAGTAAGCTAGAGAAAAGAAAATGTTACTAAGAAAATCACAAGAAAGAGAAAATACTTTACTGTACTGTATTTATTGATATCATAAGTTTTCATCATCTGTGTACAAGATGAATTGTCTGTCTGAAATGGCGGGCAACCACAGCTGCAAACCTCAATCTACAGTACATATCAAACAATTCAGCTTTTTCTTGTAATGTCATGACTTTTTTCTTCTTCTTGGGAGCACTTCTAGCGTCACTGGTGGCATTTTATATGGGTCCCATCATATTATTCAAGGTTTACAGTATTGCACTAAACATGATGACAAATACTCAAAAACCGTGAGTGATCACTTTTTACTGCAATACGCAAATTCCTAGAGAGACAAACTGCTTCCGCAGAGATGATTAGTGTCACATGACTTTTTAAGTGGATACTGGCAACACTTGAGCTCACTGCAATAGCAACAGCAAGTGGCTATGAAATTATTACAGTAATACCGTATGAACTACAATTAATTTTATGCAGTTATGATGTAATACTAAACCTTTATATTTGTTCACATTTCTCCTGACTGTGAGTGGCACCATGTACATCCTGTACATGTGTGCGTAATTTTGATAAGTTTTAACTTTTTAGAATAGATTTGTGTATATTTTATGGTAGTAAATGATAAAAAATACTAGTATCTACATATATTTTATGCATTCATGATATACTTAACTTTTTCTTAATTTTTTCCCTATTTCTAGGTTACACATTTCATCTGAGAGTTTTTTCAAATTGTTGCTCCAAAAATTTTTGTAATATATTTATTGAAAAAAATCCACATATAAGTGCAGTTCAAGCCTGTGTTGTTCAAGGGTCAATTGTAATTTCAAATAATGATTAATTCTAGGAAGAAAATAAGGTGATATGATAGCGAAGTGGGGATACCTTGATAGAGGTTGGTCAGTTATAACCATACATGAGGCAGATTCTAGGGCTGAGAGATGGTGCAGTTCAGTAGAGAACTTCCAGTTTCTCCAGAAGTAGCGAATAACTTTCCTACTGGATATCCACACAGAAATGTGTGAGCATGCATATGTGTCATGTGCTGCCACACCTCCCCCTGCCAGAGGTTTGGTCATAGCTACAGCATCTTTACAACGTGTTTAAATCAAACGTGCAGTATCTGGCAGCAAAATATCTTTCCCTGACAGGCTGATTCATTGAGCCTCTCTGTACACTTGGAAGAGGGATCATTAGTGAAGCATTCAGGAACCAGGGGTCCCAGAAAGGTATGTAATAAATTCCATCCAGATGTTGGGCTGGGTTTCTTTTTTCTTCTTTTTCTTTTCTTTTTTTTTTTCCAATCACATTAAAAATTTGAACAAGTTGTATTCACCTTATCAAATAAGGTGGGAAAAACGTTTCTTCCCTTTATTCCTGTGTGAGTCTGCACCAAAGGAGCAAGAGGGCTAACATCATCTGGGTAATACCTGCTGGCATCTGAATTATTGGAAAGCACTTGGTACATATGACAGAATTATCCAAACAGGTACATGGTGTTGCAAACACTTCAGCAAAACCCAATTAGAGGCCTCCAAATCCATTCTAATTTACAGCTTCCATACTGTTTACCTGCAGTGTAGGCAGCTCATCTGTTTTGAAATTCTTCTAGGAAACTATGGCTGTGCAAATTAGTCCAACAAATAGCTGAAAGTACATGTTGCTCTGTTAGGAAAGGAAAAGCAGACCTAGGTATAAGTACAAAATTTTATCTCAGCCTAAATGGGCAGCTTTGTTGTGTTGTATGGCTAGCAACTGGGTTATTAGATAACTCACAAAACTCTTCTCTAGCAGCCCAGGCTTTCCTGAGGTTAACTCTTGCAGAAGAGCTAGGATGAGGAAAAAGAGATTTTCCCAAGCTGCAGCTGCATTTGATGTCCCCTTCACCCCACACCTGAGCTCCTGCTCCCTGGAAGAAAAACCTAAATAAAGACAGCAGTGGCAGCAGAGAGCGATTGTTCTTGGTAGTTGCTGCTCCTGACTTTAAACTGTGGACATTGAGCTAGAAAGCAGTGCTGAGAAGGAGAACCCGGAATAAATGATACTGGGAAATGGGAAACTCCAAGAAGAAAGAATCTTACTTTTCTCCTCTGAAAAAGGTACGCTTTGCAAGATTCATCTTTTCATCTGGATTGGTGAGTCTTGAAATTTTTAGTCTTTACGCTACTTAAGCAGAACAAGAGTCTCACCTATTTACTAGATTAAATAAACAAGCAAGCAAGCAAACACTTTTGAGGGTGTTTGCTGAATCCCTTGTGATTATTTGTATCTCACTTTAAAAATATTTGCTTTGGCACTTTAAAATTTTGATTCAAATCTTCAGTGGAAATTCGTTTCAAAGCGGGGGGAAAAAAAAGGAAGAAAGAAAACAAAACCACCCAACACATTTCGTGCGCCTTGCATTTTGACCCAGCCCACAGAACGACTGGAAGAGTCTTCATAGATCGCCAGAGGTCCCGGATTCCATTTGTAAAACTGTTGACCTACATCTTGATTTCAGAACCCTTCTTTTGATCTGGAATTATCTCTTATTGACCACAGAGAGCAGCTACTGACGATTCCTGGAACAGGGCCCTGTATAGAGAGGTGAGCCCCAATGGGGAAAGAAGAAATTTCTTTCTCTTTCTGAAAGGGTGTTTTGGTACAGTATGATATCTATGCTATAGTAATATATCCAAGGGCTCAATTTCTTCTCCGTTTTCTCTTCTTCCGCCTCCATTCCCCCTCCTCCTTCCTTGTCCTCTTATTTTTTGCTTATTTGTTTGTTTGCTTCTTCTATGGCAAAACTTTCCCTAAGCTGAGGTGCCTAGATGATTTTTGCCTGATACATTTGGTTAATTGGAATTTCAAACTCACAGTTTCTTATTTGAGTGTAGAATTTTGCAAAATGTTTAAGCACCTAAATTATTGTAAAAGCAGCTGGCCACTGCCCATGCCTTAAGGGCAAGTAGCTGAGATGGTACCAGAAATGAAAGGGCTGCAGGTCAGTCTGTACTCTGCACTGTGTGCAGAGCCCTACTGAGATACATGTAAGAACAGAGAAGAACCCTCGGAGAGGGAGCAGCCATGTTGCACTGAGCCCACAATCTGAGAAGCAAATCCCAGGGAGTAATGGAACCATGTCCTGGAAGCATGCCGTTAGAAATCTGAGCTGAGCCCTGAGAATGAGATGTTTCCTTTGGTCAAACTGCTCTGTGAAAATAAAGAAGAATCTGATTCATATTGAAGGTAGGGACTGTGTCTGCGTCTACTTTTCTTAAGCCACAGGGATTTCATTAAGGATCCGGGCACTTACACTGATGGCTTCACTTTTGGGCACAACCCTCAGCAGAATAGTCCCATGCAAAGATGATTACCAGGAAGGGGGCCCATTGTAGCTTTTTGATTAAGTCATTCCAACATCCTGTCAGACAGATGTAAGAAAGGAGACTGACACCTCAAAAGAAGTATTAATAAATTGAAGGCTGAAGTATTTGGTTTCAGCCTCCGTCAGGTTGAGGCTTTGAAAACAGAATTCTGTGGATCCAGGAAACCCAATACCAGATTCGATTGCTTTGGAGCTCTTGCAAATTCAGGTACATAGGGAAATGTATAGCCACAATTGAGACAATTACTTTTAATGGGCTATTTTACTGTCCACTGCAATAATCCTCATGTTATGTGAGTGGCTGTGGGCTGGAATGCAGTCTGGGAAAGGAGCTGTTTTTTGATTCTTCAAGACAATCTAGAGGAATCTCAAAGATTAAAATAACATAAAACTTACCATATCTCAGTTACATCTTGACTTTTTCTTCTAAGCACTTCTGCATGTAGATGAGCATTCTAGTAAAGATGCCATTACAGTCTGGCCCACGGAAGTCAAGTGTTCAGAGTCAGGCAAAAGATGTAAAGAACCAGAGCCAGGACACTCATCAAAAGGGGAGAATAGTTCTTATAGAAGAAAAATAGAAAATAAGAAACAAAAAGATCAGATGTCTGGGAAGGGGTTTCAGGTAGGGCATCATTGTTAACTAAGAAAGAATACAATTTGGAGGGAAAATGTACACAAAGAAATAGAGTGTGATTTGAGAGAAAACTGACTTCATTTGGATTGGGAAGATTTATTCAGATTTTGGGAGAAAAATGGAAAGAACTGTAAAGCTAGAGTCTGTATTTAATTTCAATAACTGTGTAGCTGGGTCTAGGGGGCCAAGTATTCCCTAAAGCCCTTAAAAGTCTGTATTTTGCTTACAGGGCAGCTTTCTTGAGGAAAAAGATGAGGACTGGGGGTGTTGCCAGTTGGGGGAAGGGTTCCATAAGCCCCTCTGATGGCTTTCACAAAAGTAGGATGCAGTCATAAATTGCCTGCTAGACAGCCACCGGTTTGGTCTCCATCTGTTCCCTAAACCTGTGCTTACAGATTTTTCTCTTTATATTCAGGTATTTTTTTAGAAGAATCAAAACAAAAGTACCAAATTCAAGACATTCACAATGTGAATCTTGTTTAAAAGATAGAAGGATGAGAATTGTGATTCTCCTTACTTCTTTAGAAATAGTTGAAGCAGACAGAATCTCAGGTGTTTTGTATTTTCACTCTTCCCTTAGGTTATTCTGCTCTCAGATGCCATTAGGACTGATTCAATACAAACAGCCAGTAAATGGTCTTTTAGAAAGCGGAAAAGTGGTTATTTAAAACTGCCTCCTTATGTCCTGTAGCTGTGGCCCTTGACATTTGCTTCCAGGAAAGTGTACACAGTAACTACTGACTATCTGCTTATTTCATCGTTGAACTGACTTAAAACAGTTACCCAGTCCTTGGCATTACTGGAAAAATTAAGGTAAAATACTCCATCCTGGCATTACTATAAATTAGGGACACAGAAAAATTTGCTGAACCCTAGTGAAAACATTCGCTGCTTGGAACCTAGGCTTAGCAAGGTCATGCGTCCTTGGAACCTAGGCTTAACAACGTCATGTGTCCTGACTCACAGGAACAGCTGGCTCTAGTGAACAAAGCTCAGGACCAGGAATTAAAAGACCAGATTCTGGTCTTTCATCCACCTCTAACTGCCTGTGAGACTTGACCTGCTCAGGGGTTCCATCTTTCTTTGCATCCAATGGAAGAACAAAGACTTGTCTCCTCTACTGGCCAGGATCCTTGTGGATAAGATGACAGCCTAAAGTATCTGCCTTCGATGGGAGAGAGGGAATGAAGTCAGATCCCCTAGGTTGCGATGGCTGACTTTTTTACTTGATTGCTTAATTTTTTTAATCTTCATTTACCTTTTTCCTGGACTCCTAAGTGGTTTGGACACACTTTTAGTTTCTTTTAGGTAAAGTTGTTATTGAAATAAAACACACAAAGTATCCAGCTTGATAAATTTTCACTATGTGAACACACCCAGAAAACCAGAACCTAGATCTAGAAATAAGATACTAACAGCACTCAGAAGCCTTTTCATTCCCTCTTCAAGTCTCTTTTTATCCCAAGGATAATTGCTAACCTGACTTCTAACACCACGAATTAAGTTTTGCCTGTTTGTGGGCTATATATGTATATGTGTGTGTGTGTGTGTGTGTGTGTGTACAAGTTTTTATGTATCTCGTACATAATTTCTTTTGCTTAATATTAGGTTTGTGAGATTCTTATTGTATATGGTAGTATTTTGTTTATTCTCATTGTATAGTATTTCATGAATTAATATGCCACAATTTATTTATCAATTCTCTTGTTAATAGATATTTGGTAGCCCTCTGGGAGGCTGAGGCGGGCGGATCATTTGAGCTCAGGAGTTCAAGACCAGCCTGAGCAAGAACAAGACCCCCTCTCTACTAAAAAAATAATAGAAAGAAATTACCTGGACAACTAAAAAATATATAGAAAAAATTAGGCGGGCATGGTGGCGCATGCCTGTAGTCCTAGCTACTAGAAGGCTGAGGCAGTAGGATCGCTTGAGCCCAGGAGTTTGAGGTTGCTGTAAGCTAGGCTGACGCCACCGCACTCACTCTAGCCCAGGCAACGGAGTGAGACTCTGTCTCAAAAAAAACAGATACTTGGGATGTTTCCAGTTGGGAGTTATTTTGAACAGTAGTACTAGGAATATTCTTGAACAGATTTTTTTGTAAACATATGAATGTATTTCTATTGGATATATCTAGAAGTAGAATTGCTGAATCGTAAGACAGGTGTGTGTTCTGCTTTTACAGATATTGCCAGTTTCCAAAGTGGTTATATCATTTTACACTCCCACCAGCAATGTCTGAGATTTCAATTTTTTTCTTCATCCTCACCAGCAGTTGGTATTGTCTGTCTTTTACAGTTATTTTGATAGATGTCTAGTGAAATGCTTTTTTATTTTAATTTTCATTTCCTTGAAGACTAATGAAGTTGAGCACCTTTTAATCTACTTATTGGCCATTGGCTACTCTGTTTTATGAAATAGCTGTTCAGGTCTTGAATCTGTTTTTCTACTGGGTTGTCTGATATTTTTATTGATCTATGAGAGTTCTTTAAATATTATAGATATGAGTCCTTTGTTGTGTACTTGTTGCAAATATCATTTCCCACAGTGCTATAGTGAGTCATATTGGAACCTGAGACAAAAGAAGAAATCAAAATACTGATTCCTGTCTTTATTTAAAATTTTGATATTTACTATGGATCTTTTATGTTAAATTTAATTTTTAAACATATTGCATTAAAATCTTATTTATCTTGATTACTGAGGTTTTTGTTATCTCCTTAAAGAATTGTGTCTAAGATGAGCTCTCTTCTATTCCTAGTTTCATGTGATTTTTAAAACATTAATAGATGTTGAATTTTATGAAATTTATTTTCCTCATCAATTAAAATGACCCTGGTGATTTTTCTACCTTACTAATTTTATTTTTCATTTTTATGGACATGTAATAGTTATATATATTTATAGGGTACTTGTGATATTTTGATATAAGCATATAATGTGTAATGATCAAATCAGTATAATTAGAATATCTATCACTTCAACCATTTATCATTCCTTTGTGTTGGAAACATTCCAAATATATTCTTTATTTTGAAATATACAATAAATTATTGTCAATTATAGTCACCCTGTTGTGCTCCCGAGCACTAGATCTTATTCTTCAATCTAATTGTATTAATATTTTTATACCCATTAACCAACTGTTATCTATCTCCTCTCCCCACTACCTTCCCAGCCTCTGGTAACCACCATTCTATTCACCTTCATGAGATCAATTTTTTTTAGCTCCCACGTATGAATGCAATATTTGACTTTCTGTGCCTGGTTTATTTCATTTAGTATATAATGTCCTCCAGTTCCATCTACGTTGTTGCAAGTGACAGGATTTCATTCTTTTTTATGGGTGGAATAATATTTCATTATGTGTTAATATATATACATTTTCTTTATCCATTCATCCATTGATGGACACTTAGGTTGATTTCATATCTTGGCTATTGTGAATAATGCTGCAATAAACATGGGAATCGGCCAGGCGCGGTGGCTCACACCTATAATCCTAGCACTCTGGGAGTCCGAGGCGGGCGGATCCTTTGAGCTCAGGAGTTCGAGACAAGCCTGAGCAAGAGCGAGACCCCGTCTCTACTAAAAAATAGAAAGAAATTAATTGGCCAACTAAAAATATATAGAAAAAAATATTAGCCAGGCAGGGTGGCACATGCCTGTAGTCCCAGCAACTCGGGAGGCTGAGGCAGAAGGATCGCTTGAGCCCAGGAGTTTGAGGTTGCTGTGAGCTAGGCTGACGCCATGGCACTCTAACCCGGGCAACAGAGTGAGACTGTCTCAAAAACAAAAAACAAAAAACATGAGAATACACATATTTCTTTGATATGCCTATTTCCTTTCTTTTGCATATATACCCAGCAATGGGGTTGTTGGATCATGTGGGAGTTCTATTTTTTGAGGACCCTCCATACTGTTTTACATGGTGGCTATACTAATTTATATTCCCACCAACAGTGTGTGAGCATTCCCCTTTCTTCACATTCTCACCAGCATTTGTTTTCTGTCTTTTTGATAATGGTTATTTTAATAAGGGTGAGATATCTCATTGTGGCTTTGATTTACATTTCCCTGATGACTAGTGATGTTGAGCACTTATTTATATACTGGTTGGCCATTTGTATGCCTTCTTTTTTTTTTTTTGAGACAGTCTCACTATGTTACCTGGGCTAGAGTGCCGTGTCAGCCTAGCTCACAGCAACCTCAAACTCCTGGGCTCAAGCAATTCTTCTGCCTCAGCCTCCCAAGTAAAGTACCTAGGACTACAGGCATGTGCCACCATGCGCAGCTAGTTTTTTTCTATATATTTTTAGTTGGCCAATTAATTTCTTTCTATTTTAAGTAGAGATGGGGTCTCACTCTTGCTCAGGCTGGTCTCGAACTCCTGACCTTGAGCCATCCTCCCACCTTGGCCTCCCAGAGTGCTAGAATTACAGGCGTGAGCCACCACGCCCCAGCCTTGTATACCTTCTTTTGAGAAATGTCTACTCCGATCCTTTGCCCCATTTTTTAATCAGATTATTTGATTTCTTCTTATTGAGACGTTTGAGTTCCTTATGTTACATATTCTGGTTATTCTTTATTTATTATTATTTACAAATATTATTATATTTATTTATTAAATTTATTATTTATTATATTTATTTACGAAATAGTGTTTTTTGATAGCAAAAAATTTTAATTTTCTGAAGTCCACTCTTTCATTTTTACTTTCATGGTTAATACATTTTATTTTCTACCTGAGAAAGCATTGTCTATTGCATAGTTACAAAGAAATTCTTCTAGAAGCTTTATGGTTCTAGCTTTTACACATAGGCCTATGATCCATCTTTAATTAATTTTTGATGGAATGCCATAGGGCTCAGAGTTGTCTTTCCATAGAGATACCCAGTTATTTCAGCACAATTCGTTACATCATCATTCCTTTCCCCCATTGAATTGATACAGTGCCTTGGTTGGTAAGCAATTGACTTTATATATCTGGGTCTATTTCTGGGACATGATTCTGTTCCACTAATCTATTTCTGTCTATTATAGCTTTATGGTAAATCTTAAACGCAGGAATATAAATAAAGCTGTTCTTTTTTCAGTATTGTTTTGGTTATTCTAGGTCCTTTTCATTTCCATGTAAATTTTAGGACCACATTATCAATATCTTCAAAAAAAAAAAGCCTGCTGAACTCTAGAGATGATTTGAAGTTTTATGTGATGTTATCTCCCTTCCAGAGAGAGTTAACTTTTATTTCTGTCAATCTAACAGGCTAGAGGTTGAACACCTTCATCTAATATGTGTCTGAGAAATTCAAAACTGGGCTTTAGTCCTTGTGAAAGGAGGTCTATTTCCACTTTGCCCTTATTCCTACAGCAAAGCCTCTCACAGTCCCAGTCAAGAGTCTAGGGTATTTATCAGGGCCCTTCCTCCTTTTCAGGCTTCTTGCTACAATTTTGTTTCATCAGTCCTGTCTGAGAAACTGCCGAAAGCTCTTTTGAGCTTCTCAGCTTGTCAGCGCTGCTTTTGTTTTTTGAATCAACAATTATCTTCAGGTAAAGTATCTCCAAACACCAGCCTCTCCTTTCTTGGCTTCTCTTTTTCTCCAGATTTTGGACTAGCAAATTTCCCACTGCTTTGGTGGCTCTTCTATGTCTTCAAATTGGTGTTTGAAGAAATAACAATTTGTCCAGCTTTTGTAATTGTTCTCAGCAAGAGATTTGTCTGAAACATCGCAATTAGTCAGCCTTCGCTGGAAGTAGAACTCTATGACATACTTTTTCAAAATGTAAGTTCATTAAAATTAACTTTGTTTCGGAAAATATGTTCAAATTTTATTCATGATTCTAGAGATAATTGGAAAATTACTAGCTTGGAGATTTGGCTTCAGCATTATTAGGGAGAAAAACTACCACAGATCCTCAGATTGGAATGAGAGAAAGGCCACAGATAGAATTTGATAGATGGAGCTGCTTACCAAAGCTACTTAGTGTGCCTCATAAATCTGCCACACCCTCACCACCACCACCACCCCCAACAAAAAAGGGAGATTGAGGAAAATATGCCCTTGCTCATTACCTTTATCCAGGCAAAGTGGTGTCACCCATTTATCCTTTTTTATTATTGAGCTATAGCAGTATGTGGATCTTATAGCTGGGTACTACCAGGGAGCACTCCTATTTGCTTTTAGATGTTGATAGTAGAATCTGCTCACTCTAGCTTAATCCCAGGAATTTCTCATTGTGCTGTCATTTAAAAGGAAAAATCAGGCTGATGGAGGTGGCAGGAGCAGGAGGAGAGGAGAATATGCCCTATTCAGCAATTTTAACTTAAGCCTCTGAAGTTTCTCAAACCAAATGTGAGGATAGCTGGAAGCCTATGGCTCTTGTATAGAGATGGACACGTATAGGCAGCCATATAGACTGCTACACACATACATGTTACATGTTTAAGTGTAAATGGACATAGACTCAAAGCTCCTGGGGAACAGCTAGTATAAGAACAAGAGGCCTAACCTTGGGTGGGCCTGGTGGCTCACACCTATAATCCCAGCACTTCAGGAGGCCAAGGTAGAGGGATTACTTGAGGCCAGGAGTTTGAGAGGAGCCTAGGCAACAAGTGATACCTCATCTCTACAAAAATAAGTGAATGAATGAATGTATCCTAACTTTAGGTTAAACTAGATAATGTGTAATCCACTGGATACTTTGTTGGAAGAGGGGATCCAAACAACCCTCTTGAGGAAAGAGTAAGAGTCAACTTTTTTTAATGCTTATTATGTTGCCAAATATGGTGCGAAGACACCTTTTCTATCTTTACACATTCAGTCTTCATAATGATCCTACAGAATAGGTGTTGTTATCTCCATTTTAAATTTAAGATTCCAAAAGGCTATATCCAAGGTCAAGGGTGGAGAACTTTTTCTGTTGAAGGCTGTATTAATTTACCTATAATCAAATAAGGCTGCATTCAAGAAAATTCAATTAGATATACTTAAAAATGTACATTATTTCATAAAAATCTAACTACTATGTACTTAATATTTCAAAAAATGAAAACTGTTAATTTTAAAGTTAAGTAACATTTTAATGACTTTGTTGTGTCTGCATTTTGTTGGAAAGCATTTGAATATTTGATTGCAGCATGGAAGTCCACAGTTTCAGTTGATCCTCTAGATGGGTATCAGTCATTTGTGACTTTAAGGGCATCTTGATTTGGGTTAAATAAAGAATGTAGATTTGCAGCAATAGTGGTTGAAAAGCCAGAAAGCATTTTTTGGGCATGTTGCTGAAGGCGTGGGTATTCTGCATTTTTCCATATTTCAGTTTGATCTTTGTTAGCATCAAACAATGACTTTAAAATGTCATCTACTAAGCTCAATCAATTCCATCTGTAGTTCTTTAAGTGCCTTGGTGATAATCAACTAGTTGAGGCTGAAATGCTAATTTGAGTGTGATGTCATGATTCTCAAAGTCAGTGAGCCTTTCACTGTATTCTCCAATTAATAGGTCTGTAACAGCTGTGTATTCTTCAAATGAGTCACATGTATCATCCTGCTCATCAGTTGACCTTTGCTAACTGGGGGAAATGTTAATCTGAAATTTCCTTTTGAAGAAGAACTATTTTGTAAAAATGGTCATCAGCATTAATCTCAATGAATAGCAGTCTGTGGAGCACTTGCTTACTAACTGCTCAGTTGTTAGGTTTTTGTTTGTTGTTGTTATTGGGCAAGGTAAGGTTGGTTGTGGATAGTGAGAGGAACAGAGCACAGATATGTTAACATTAACAAACTTTTTTTGAACACCTATGCTGGATACTCAAAGTACAAAAATAAAAAATATAAAACAGGGTCCTTATCCTCCAATGCCAACACCTACTTACTTCAGAGATCATTTATGTCAGATCTATACGTTCAGAATTGATGTACCTATAAAAGGTACAGAGAATACAGAGACAAGTAAGTCTGAGACTTTTCTCATGAAACTCATAGTATAAGGGTGAGTCAGACTCATAAATGGGCACTTCAATGCAAAGAGATTGAATTAAAAGTAAACACAGGGTGCTATGGGACCATGGAGAGGGAGCATTTAACTCAACATGGAGAATCAGGAAAGCAGGAAGAAATTACTCCTGAATTAACATAGGAAAACAGAATGAATGCACTTGAAACATTTAGCAAGGAACACGGATAGTGTATGTATTCTGAATGGAATGATACAGATTATATAGTACTATGGAAAGTCAATGAATATTCCATGACTGAGTTATTCCCTCAATAACTAAGGAGTGATTGCTATCAGACTACTAACATTTATTTCTCTTCCCTATGCTTTTGTAACTCCTAAAGCCCATTCTCTGTTGTGTGGATTATTGTTTCCTTCCTTTTTTTCTTTCTTCTTTTTCCCCCAATGAATGAGGATGTCGTAAGAGCTGGAGAAACCGGGGAAGTCTTCAAACAGAATCTAAGACCTGGATTTATGGAATAATAGAGAGAGGACATTGAAACGGAAAATGAATGCCAGTTGTTGACTCAGTCAGCTCACATTATTGGGCTCCTACCCTGCCTCCTTTTACCATGCCCTGGGGATACTGAGATGAACCTGACCCATGGACTGAAATCAGCAGAACATGCATGTGGGCAATAAATGGGAGGCATATGCGGAATAGTGGGAAATAAAGTCTAATAAGCAAAATGGGATAGATTATAAAGGGCCTGGAGAATGAGGAGTTTAGACTTGATGTGGTTGGTACCAAGAATCCTTTTAGGCTTTGAACAGATAGTAGGTGGGAAAGATTTTTAAAAGGGAAGATTGGTACCATTTAAATTAAGAGGCTGTGTCGAGCTAATTCTGGCAATGAAGGTCTCTAGGGTATGGCAGAGGGAATAGAAAGAAAGGAGCCCACGGGACATCTTAAAGAAAGGATTGATAGGGCATGTGGATATAAAGAATCTTCAACTCCAGGATGTTGGTTTTTACCTAGGAAATAAACACAGCTTGTAAAACCTAAAAGAATTAGATTGATAATGGTAGACAACAGGGAGGAAGGAGAATGGGGAAAAAAGGCTACAGGCTGAGGATGAGGCTGTAACTCCTATGATCTACAGGTAACAAGTAGCCTAGGACTTAGGTGTCTTCCGGTGAGATTTAGGTCACAGAGCTTGTGAAGTATCTTTTGAAAAACAAGTAAGGAACCTCGAGTCAGAATCATTGCTTAGAAGGCAGTATTGAGAAACTTCAAAACTAGTGACAGAGGATGAGGCATTTTAGAAGGCCTAGCATGCAGAGAAACTTGTGAAAAATATGTTTCCAGGACCTAGATCCTGAGATCCTGACTTGCAAATCTGAAGTGGGACCCAGGAATCTTTAGCAAGATCTTAAGGTGATGGTAATGCAGAAGGTACTCAGGAGACCCCTTGAGAAACATTTAGGGAAAGATGAACTGCCTCCTCAGGATAATTGGGCTGGTGTCTGTGCATATGCCTTCTCAGGATCCCTGTGACTTAACCACACCCAGTTTCATGACTGCCAGACCATTCTCTCTGATCAAAGCCATCCTGCTCCACTGGCCATGAAGGAGAAGCAGACTCGTGTTCCCGGAGACTGGCTCAGACAGGCCTACTGAGTGGCTCTAAAGGCTTATAGACGTCAAAAGGCTTTGTAAGAATGATCATCATAACATAGTAATGAATCAGAAACATGCGTACATTTTCTTAAATGACCCTGTGGGGACCGGAGTTAAAAAGGGAGGGGCTGCCCATATTTCAGGGTCTAGAATGGACTTGCTTGAGAAAATCAAGTAAGACAACCAAAGAGGACTCCTGGGATTGTCCCACCAGGACTTCTGAGGCGACTCTAATGAAATGACTTAAAAGTGTGGTGGAGTAGCCTCTGTGGCTCCCACACTGACCCAATCCTGGTTGAGGTTGCACAACCAGGGTGTGCTGACAATCTTTGGAACACAAAGCAAGATCTAACACTCAAAGCCTGGGAAGACCTGACCAAGCCTTTTTTCTCTTTTCTTTAAATTTTTATAGTCCCTTAGGTATTTATTCCTTATACCACTTAGCCCTTTTTGTTAATATTTTATTTTAAAAGTTGCGCTCTCATCTCAACCTGCCTTCTAGATTGGATACTGCATCTTTTTTGTCTTTATACCCTCTGCCGCCCTACCAATAGGCTTCATAAAATATAGTCACCTTTAGCGGGGCACAGTGGCGCACGCCTTTAATCCTAGCACTCTGGTTGGCCGAGGCTGGAGGATCACTCAAGGTCAGGAGTTTGAAACCAGCCTGACCAAGAGTGAGACCCCGTATCTACTAAAAATAGAAAGAAATTAATTGGCCAACTAAAAATATATATAAAAAATTATCCGGGCATGGTGGCACGTGCCTGTAGTCCCAGCTACTCGGGAGGCTGAGGCAGTAGAATTGCTTGAGCCTAGGAGTTCGAGGTTGTTGTGAGCTAGGTTGACACCATGGCACTGTAGCCTGGGCAACAGAGTGAGACTCTGTCTCAAAAAAAAATATATATATATATGTATATACATATATATATATATAGTCACCTTTGTTATAAGAAAATTCTTATCAACATTATTGAGCTTATTTTTAGGCTTTATTTGATTCTATTGATCTATTCTGGTTCCACTACCACACAATTAAAATTATATTATTAAATATTATGTAAATTAATATATTATTAATATCATTATAGCTTTATACTTTTTAACATTTGATAGGATATACTCTCCTTATTGTTCTTCTTTTTCAATATTTTGTTATTTTCACAGTTTTTCCCAAATCAACATCAGATGCAATTTACAAAAAAATAAAAATTGCATTGGTATTTTTAGATGGACATTATGTTAAATTTATACATTAATCTGAGGAAATTTTATTTTATAATAATAATTCTTACCATCGAGAAAGATAGCTTGTCTTTCTACTTATTCAGCTTTTTTCATATCTCTCAGTAGAGTCTATAGCATTTTTCATATAGGTTCTCATAATTGCTTAAGTATATTCCTAATTATTTCATTTTTGTTATTTTTTCTTATTTATTTTGCCATTGTAGTTTTTAATGGGTTATTATTGGCATATAAAAAAACCACTGATTTCTAAATATTTATGTAGTAACTAGATGTACAACTATCTTAGAACATGTGTTTCCAATGTCAGCTAACCATATTGGCAAAAACACTCTACCTGTATATTATGCACATAATTTATATTTGTTAGCTAATACATTTTCTTGAGCCATTATAAGTGCAAATTTGGTTTACTCAAGAAGTGTTATTGAAAAACTTCATCATAAGTTATCTGCAAGGAAGTGTCATCCAAAAAAGTCACAAAATTTAATTTTAAGACAAATGACAGCTTTACAGTAAAGCAACAATGTGCTCACCTGGCTTATAGTTTATTAAATTTGAATATCTATGTAAAAACTGATGGTACTAGTAAGGCAGGTGCCTTTGATAATAACAGCTACCATTTATTGAGATTTTACTATGTAGCACTATTGGGATAGACACTTTGTGTTTGTTATTTCATTTAATGCTCACAACAACTCTGGTAGAAAGGTATTATCCTCATTTTACAAATAAGAAAATTGAAGCTCAGGGAGCTAAAATTCCCTGTCCATGGTTCTGTATTTAGTTAATGATAAAGATGGAATTTAAACCAAAATTTGTCTTGCTTTAACTCCAAAAACATGTTTTTGAGACTTGATCACATCATCTAAGAACCATTAATATAGTACTATAAATTCACCAACTATGCTGGTGATAACAATTTAGTATAATATTTGCTTGGCCCTCAGAGATGGTTAAGTACACAACGTCTTTCTCTTCAGGCCTTAATTTTGTTACTTCAAACAGAATAAACACAATCAATCAAGATGGAAAAACTGGGACTGAACTTACCCTCCACACACAGATGGCCCAGATAGATGCCTATCCATGTGGCGGGTTGCATTACAGGAAAGGAACGTTGAGCTTGGGGGCCATGCCATTTCATAGCAAGCAGTAAACAATTCTGGTTTTTGTCCCAGAAGGTGGTATTACCTTATCCCTCAAGGTTGCTCACTGCAAGCATAATCTTGAGAAATGTCCTGGGTAAAGGGCAGTCAGGGCCTTGCACTCTTGGCATAGCAAGATACGCAGGAGGAATGTCTCTCAATAATACACTGCTGGAAGGAATGTAAAATGGTGAACCACTTTGAAAAATTGTTTGACAATTTCCTAAAAAGATAAAGATATACATTCCACTCGTACGTATTTACCCAAAAAAGTATATGTATGTACAAACTCTTGTACATGAATGTTCGTAGCAGCTTTATTTGTAATAGCCAAAAACTAGAAACAACACAAATGTCCATGAACTGGTGAATAAATGAACAAATTGTGGTATATTATGGCAAGGAATACTACTCAGCCATAAAATGAAATGAACTATTGATAACATGCAGCAATATAGATATAGCTCAAAATAATTTTGTTGGTGAAAGAGGCCAGAAAAAAAGAGTACATACTCTATGGTTCAACTTATATAAAACTCTAGAAAATGAGGGCTAACCCATAGTGACTCAAATCAGATAAGTGGTTGCCTGGAGTTTGGGTTAAGTGGGGAAGGTGAAGAGGGCCAAGAGAGAAGGATCGCAAAGAGACAGAGGAAATTTTTCATGGTGGTGGATATGCTCATTATCTTGCTGGTGGTCATTGTTCACAAGTATATCAAAATATATCAAATTATAAACTTTATGCCAGTTTATTGTATATCAATTACACTTTAATAAAGCTGTTAAAAATAGAATGAACAAATAGTTCACCACTCTGTTGTTTGTAATAATAAAAACTAGAAACAAAATTTTTATTAATAGGGAATATTACACAGCAATTGAAGTTGTGATTGTATATCTATATTTATTGACATGGAAAAATGTCTACAACATGTTAAGTGAAAAAGCAGGCTACACAGCTTAGATGTTGTCATTATAGCTACATCTATTGAATATTTACTCTGTACCAGGCACTGTATGAAACATTTAGCAGGTATTATGTCATATATGCCTATGACAAACCTATAAGGGTGGTACTATTATTATCTGCATTTGGCAGATGAGGAATATGAGGCATGGAAACCTGGCTCAAGATTTCAAGCTCAAGGACATTGGTACTTTGAGACAGGAATCTGCCAACCTCCTTATTTGCTGGCAAATTAATAAACTCCTCTTTCCTTCTCCTCAAACCACTTGTCCTCGTTCTTCTGATGCAGCCTTGGGGACAAGTGCCAAACTTTTGGTGACAGAATTCATTTGAATAGCACTCATTAAAGAAGGAAAATGCCTGCCAATGAACTATTTGTAATATAAGGAAAAAAAGTGGAAAAAACATAACTGATTCTGTGTGAAAGCATAAAGAGTTTTATTCTTATAATAGAAAACTAAGCACATGTATCAACACTGATAAATTTCAAAACGGTGTTAGTTTTAAAAATGTTATATATGCAAATTTTTAAACACAGAGTGATACTATGTGTTATTTATGAGTACATGCATATGTACATGATGTGTAAGAATCTGTATGGGAATAATACATTCCAACTTCAGGAGAGTGAGTATCCCTTTGGAAAGATGTGAAGGGAGATGACGTAAGGAGGCCTAAGCTTTAATTGTTTTGTGACATGTTTGTTTGTTTTACTAAAGAAAGATCTAAACATAGCAATATGAATATATCTCTTAAATCTTAATTATAGGTACAGAGTGTATGTCATTTTATTCCTGTAGTCTTCTACATGTTATTTTCATTCAAATGGACCAAAATACCTTAGATTTCTAAACTGTAATAATGTTTGAATATGAATAATTATTTGAGTATGTAAATTTTTGTTTTGGATACTCCCTATGTTTATCAATAATAACACAAAGGAATATATAGATATATGCAATCGGCCCTTAAAATATTTTAAAAATCCTACTTGATAAGCTATATTCATTTAAAAGTTAATGACTGATAAGTCCTTCCTGTACTAAAATTCTTTCCTTTAATGAGAGGTACATTTTTTACATTTATTTTAACATCAACTTAACTTTGCTTAATTCTTGGTTTGACAAAGCATTTTCACATATACAAGACCAATCCCAATCCTCAGGGTGAGTTCGCAGGTAAGGTTTGCTAGTGGTACACATTTTATTGTTAAACATGCAGAAATTCTGAGAAGTTAAATCACTTTCCCAAAATTAGTTGTTGAACTGGTATCCCATTCTTAATTGCTAAATCTTATAGTAAAACTTTCTACTTAAATATTAAAGAAGTCTTCAAAAGGTTTTTTAAAAAAGATTTCAAGCTCATAAACTGAGATTATAATTGAATTTGGCCGATTCCAGAGCCTAAATTCTGAACCTCTGACTATACTATTTCCCTGCAATGTAGTATGATGCTCCCTCTCTTCTTTTTTTTAAGGGCATGTGTGGTATATATGCATAGAAGGAGAATTTGCAAGAAATACATTCAAATGATTATATGGTTAGTGGTTAGTTATGGGTACTAGATTTCTAGTGATTCTCTTTCTTCTGGATTCTTATGTCTTGTCTGATTTTTCATGAGCATTGTATAAACATACCAACTTTTCTAAGCAGAAGAAAAACAATAAAGCAAATTTAATTTGGGAGGACAAAAAAAATAGCAAGGAGCTCTTCTTATGGAATACTGTTTAAGAAGGAAGTCACTGGAATAATACTTTCTGGGTTTGAACCCCAGCTTCATCAATTTTATAGCTGTACTCTAGTTTCTCTTAAGATCGTATAAATCTTTCGCCTTTTACTTTTAATTTATTTTTCTATTTTTACTAGAAATGGGGTCTTGCTCTTGCTCAGTTTGGTCTCAAACTCCTGAGCTCAAGCAATCCTCCTGCCTTGGCATCCTAGAGTACTAGGATTACAGGCGTGAGCCACTGCGCCCAGCCATCTTTCACCTTTTACTAAAGAATTTTATAGTTGTAAAACCCTGGTAAGTTTTTTAACCTCTCTAATTCCAGCTTCCTCATCTGTAAAATAATAGCACCTAGAGTTGATGTGGGCATTAAATGAGATAAATCACATAAACTGTTGAGCACAAAGACTGGCACAGAGTAAACTGTCAATCAGATTTAGTTATTATGTTGTGATTATCTTGAGTTCAACAAGCAAGTTGCCTGACATCTAACTTCTTAGTAAATCCCAAATCACTATGTTAAAAACAGGATCTACTTAGAGAAAAGATTATACAGTCATGTATTGCACAACTACATTTTGGTCAATGATGGACAACATATACAAAAGTGGTCCCATACGATTATCATGGAACTGAAAAATTCCTATTGCCGAGTGACATCATGGCTGTTGGTAACATCTTAGCACAATGCATTTCTCATGTGTTTGTGGTGAGTATTCATCCTGGTATAAACAAACCTACTGTGCTACCAGTTGCATAAAAGAATAGTACATATAATTGTGTCCAGTACATAATGCTTGATAAGGATAATACATGACTGTTACTGGTTTATGTACTTACTATACTTTTACCTTATTTTAAAGTGTACTGTTTGTACTTATATACAAAAAGTTTACCATAAAAACATGTATGCCATGTTATGCCAGCAGCAGCAGCCTCATACATCTTATGTTTACTGCATGTCTTGAGTGCATCATTTTATCTTGTGCTTGATTTAATCTCCTGCTGTTTTGTTCATCATGACTCCTAAGCATACAAAATCTAGAGCTAATGTTGCCAGTAAGAGGCCAGGTCAAGTGATTAACTTGGAATGAAACTGAAAGTGATTAAGGACTACGAAGGTGGAAAATCAGTGATGGTTATTGCTCACCAGTCAGACAAGTCCCGTTCCACCATAGCTAATGTTAAGTCTGGAGCCAAGAGAGAGACACACGAAGCCTCAGCTGTAGCAAAATGTCATTTATTTGGGCATCTGCATGCAGATGGGTGGAGGTCTAAAAGAGCATCCACCATGAAGGAGGGGAAAGCCTTGGGTTTTACAGAGGGTTTTTCCAGAAGGACTAAAGCAACTGAGCCAGAAGAGCCACTGTAATAAATTCTTTTCAAACAACAAATTTCTGAGACCCCTGCATCAGTCTCATCCTGCAGAGATGGGGGGTTAGCTTCGTCCTTATCACAGGGGATAGGAATGCCAGCGTTGCCGCAGCTGTCTGTGGTCAGAATTAGATTTAAAACCTCTGGTCTCTCCAGACCCCTGCAGCTATTGTTTCACAGGCTTTATGATCACGATCTAAGTTTTCCATTAACTGCATTTCATCCTATACATACTTTTCCCACCCTGAACAAACCTAACAGCTACAATCTTGAAGAACAAGAACAAAGTGACCAAAACTGTTAAAGGATCTACTTTGTTGAAGGCAACGAGATTAACAAAAATTCAAGAAGAGCCTATATCATATATGGAAAAACTTCTGATGACCTGGATTGAAGACCAGGCACAGTAGCATATCCCTCTCAGTACCGTGATAATTATAGTCAAAGCAAAAAGTGTGTTTGTGATATTGAAAGAAAAGGCTGGGGACATATTCAAGACAACTCTATGCTCCCAGGTTGTAGTCCTCAAACTTGGCCCAAATAAACTCTCTACTTAAATTTAAAAAAAGACAAAGAAAAGACCCAACTAAGATGTTCAATTTATTGCTAGTTCTGGGTGGTTTAAACAATTCAAGAATTACACAATTATTCATTACACTACATAATGTGAATGTGAGAGGTCAGTCTGCGAGTGCTGATGTGAAGGCAGCTGAAGAATTTTTAGAAACTCTAGATAAGCTGATTGTGGAGGAAAATGACTTGCCAGAGCAAATCTTCAATTTGGATGAAATCTCCCTATTCTGGAAATGAATGCCTGAAAGGCTTTCATCCATAAAGAGGCCAACAGTGCCAGGTTTCAAGACTTTTAAGAACGAGGTAACAGTGTTGCTTGGAAGCAATGGAGCAGGCTACAAATTGAAATTCTTTGTGATCTGGCACAATGAGAACCTCAGGGCCTTCAAACATATAAATAAGTACACATTGCCAGTGTATGACAGCAGCAATAAGAAGCCATGGATGACCCAGCTCCTCCTCCAAGATGTCCTTCCGAATTGCTATACCAGTGAAACAGAGAAGTACTGTTTGGAGAATACCATACCTTTCAAGATTTGGGTTATTATTGATAATGTTGATGATCTTTATCCCACTAACAGAATGGTGTTTCTCCCTCCAAACACCATCTCTTTGATCCAACCAATGGATCAGGGAGTTACAGCCATCTGCTACCTGAGAAGGACCACTTCCCAGGCTATTGCAACAACTGAGGAAGACACTGATACAATTCTGGAATGATTACAACATCTGTGACTGCATCAAAACCTTGTTTGGGCTTGGGATGATGTCACCAAGAAGTGTATGAATGGCATCTGAAAGAAGACACCCAGGAAGTCCATGACTTCAAAGGATTTGCCAAGGATGAGAAGGCTGCAAAAACTAACAAGGCTGTGATTGAGATGGCAAACAACTTTAACCTGGGTGTGGATGAGGATGACATTGAGGGGCTGTTAGGGGTGATTCCTAAGGAACTAACTGACTAATGAGGAGTTGTAGGAAGTGGAACCAGAACAGCTGAAGAAGAAGAGAAAAAAAGCAGGAGAAAAAAAGAACCTCCAAGAAAAATCACCATGAAGCGTTTAGCAGAAGCCTTTTTAGACCCCAACCACCTCCTTAAAAACTTTGAAACCACAGACCCCAACACCAAAAGGTTTTCATTAATAGAGAAGAATGTTCCTGATGCATTATCCGCTTAGAAGCACATCTATGATTTTAAAAAAGAAACAAACCAATCAAACCACCATGGACAAATTGCTGAAAAGAGTGCCACCTCCTTAAGAAGAGCCTCAGGTGGATCCTTCAGAAGGTATTCCAAAAAAAGGCCTTGTTATCATGGGAGACAACAGCTCCGTGCATGTTATTGCCCCTGAAGAACTTCCAGTGGGACAAGATGTGCAGGAAGAAGACAATGATATTGATGATACTGACCCCATGTAGGCCTAGGTTAATGCGTGGGTTTGTGTCTTAGTTTCTAACAAAAAGGTTTAAAAAGTAAAAAAAAACTTTTAAAAATAAAAAAGCTTATAGAATCAGGATATAAAGAAAGAAAATATTTGTGTATGGTTGTATGATGTGTTCATATTTTAAGCTAAGTGTTATGAATCAAAAAGCTTTTAAAAATTAAAAAATTTACAAAGTAAAAAAGTTACAATAAGCTAAGGTTAATTTATTAAGGAAGAAAGAAAAATTTTTTAATATATTGAGTGTAGCCTAAGTGTACAATGTTTATAAAGTCTACAGTAGTGTACCGTAAAGTCTTAGGCCTTCACATTCACTCACCACTCACTCACTAACACACCCAGAGCAACTTCTAGACCGGCAAGCTCCATTCAGGTGAGTGCCCTACATAGGCACTCCATTTTTTTTTTTTTTTTTTTTTTGAGACAGAGTCTTGCTCTATTGTCTGGGCTGGAGTGCAGTGGCATCATCATAGTTTACTGCAACCTCAAACTCCTGGGCTCAAGACATCCTGCCTTAGCCTCCCAAGTAGCTGGGACTAGAAGTACATGCCACCATGGCTGGCTAATTTTGCTATTTTTTGTAGAGATGGGGTCTCACTCATGCTGAGGTTGATCTCAAACTCCTGGCCTCAAGCAGTCCTCCTCAAGATCCTCCTCAAGCAATCCTGCCTCAGCCTCCCAAAGTACTGGAATTACAGGCGTGAGCCACTACGCCCAGCCATTTTTATCTTTTATACCATATTTTTACTGTACCTTTTCTATGTTTAGATATGTACTTACCATTGTATTACAATTGCCTACAGTATTCAGATCAGTAACATGCTATACAGGTTTGTAACCTAGGTGCAATAGGCTATACCATAGGTTGTATAGGTAAGCTATAACATCTAGGTTTGTGTAAGTAGACTCTATGATGTTTGCACAAGGACAGAATCACTTAATGACACATTTCTCAGAATATATCCCCATCATTAAGCAGTACATGACTGTATTTATAGCAGATGCTCTTTTGGTGAATAAAAAGAAAAAAATCAGAGAATATTTTTTTTTTTTTGAGACAGAGTCTCACTCTGTTGCCCAGGCTAGAGTGCCGTGGCGTCAGCTTAGCTCACAGCAACCTCAAACTCCTGGGCTCAAGCAATCCTTCTGCCTCAGCCTCCCGAGTAGCTGGGACTACAGGCACGTGCCACCATGCCCGGCTCATTTTTT
>CAUYRT010034447.1:0-19715 GCA_963574885.1 Lepilemur ruficaudatus | reverse complement strand
AGATAAACAAAAATAAAAGCTTTGAATTTTTTGACTTTCATTTCATTGACTTTCATGACTAATTTGAGTCATGGGCCCCTCTCTGAACCAGTTCTTATGGAGAAGATGATGGAAAGCACTATTGTATTAATATTTTTTTTTCAAAATATTGTGGAGAAAAATGTTTTTGGTTACATGTAACAATTTTGTTATGCTTGAGTCAGGGTTTTAAGTGTGGCCATCACCCAGATAGTGTTCATTGTACCCATTAGGTAAGTTTTTGTCCACCCCCTCCTCTTCTCTCCCCCATTGAGATACCATGGAAATGTGGTATACATGGTATGTATAAACAGTGGAATAGTGTTCAGACATGAAAATGAAATCCTGTCATTGGCAGCAACGTGGATGGAACTGAAGGTCATGATGTTAAGTAAAATAAGCCAGGCAAAAAAATAAAAATAAAAAAGACAAATATGGAATGATCTCACTCATATGTGGGAGCTAAAAAAGTTGATCTCATGAACGTAGAGGATAGAATGACAGTAAACAGAGGCTGGGAAAGGAATATGTGGGTAGGTGGAGTAAGGAATGAAGAGAGGTTGGTTAACAGGTACAACAAACCACAGTTATATAGAAGAAATAATTTCTAATGTTTGATAGCAGAGTAGGGTGACTCTAGCTAACAACAATGTATTGTATATTTCCTAGAAATATACAATATTTCTAGGTAATACAATAGTCTTACCTAGAAGAGAAGACTTGAAAAGTTCTCAACATAGATATAATAGATCAACATAGATATGATAAATGCTGAATGTGATAGATATCCTAAATGCCCCGAGTTGGTCATTACACATTCTGTTCATGTAACAAAAATATCACATGTACCAAATAAATAAAAACATTATATATCAATAATTTTAAAAAATATATGGCCATTCTTTATTTTTGCATATTCATAAGTCCCCAATTTTAATTCTTAGTAATTTTACCCTCAAATACTCTGCTTTATGCTAATAGTATCTCCACTATACTTTATTGGCATTTCATTTCTATCAGTAATTTTTATTTGTTTAGCTTGTTGTTTTTCTTTTCTAATAATATCAGAAGTTATGACTTGTAACTTATAATTTTTAAGTATCCATAAAGTACACAGCTGTCACAAAATTGCAATGTTAAAATAATTGTTAAAATCCCTTTGATTTTCACTCAAAATGAATATTTTTAATATACAGGTGGTCCCATGGTTACAGACGAGATACGTTCCTGAGAATGCCTTTAGGTTGGATTTGTATGTAACTTGGATTGCTGATGAACAGTGCATATACGGTAATAATAACAATACTATAATTGCTCATATGTGGTAATAATAATAATGCAATACTGTAATAATAATAACCCATACTGTAATAGTAAGTTACAGAAAATATTGTGCTCTTTCTTTTTAACTCAAACAGACCATTAAAACAAATTCTATACAAAATATTTAGATAGAAGATAGGAAAATTTCAAAAAATAATATTAAAAGTTAAACTCACCTAATGTTGCTTCAATGCTAGGCTAATAGAAATGTCATACTTATTTTGATCTTTTAACCAAATCTATAATAACCTTTCCATTTCTATAATTAAGCCACTACACTGCTTAGTAATAATTGCTGCTTTCATTGGAGCACTGCCTTTCACATGTTCCATTATTTTCACTTTATCTTTTATAATTGCTCTGATAGTAGACTGACTGAAGCCTAATGCTTTCCCAGTGAATGATGGCATCTGGCTTTTCTCCAATGGCTTAATTATTTTTATTTTCCTTTCCATTGTAATCACCTCTCTCTTTGCAGCAGGCTTACCTGGACTTTCGGTGGACATAAGGGCATGGTCATAAGAGTAAACACAGACTCACAAATTTGAATAAAAAGTTAAGACTAAAGTGATGCCGTTTGTAAGCAACCATAAAAACAACGAGACCAGCCAGGAGCATAAACCTACTGCGCCCATGGCCTCTTACACAATGTGGCTTCAGTTACATGCGCACAAGAAACTAGCTCCCGAATTATTAATTCAATTATTAAATTACAAATTATCCTTAGGGGAGCTTTGGAAGCCCATTTGTAAGTATGTAATGGCATAAGTCGGGCCATCAGTAACTCGGGGAATGCCCGTATTCAGTATAATACCGTTTATATAGTTTCCCCAACTTATTTTTCTGCACAATATTTGATACGGAATGTGTTATGTTAGAAAAATGTTATGTGCTGATTCGTTTCTCTCCAAGATTCAAACGTGGTAATCTTAACCCCTAATCTCTTGGAACATGACTGTATTTGAAGATAGGGCCCTTAAAAGAGAATTAAGTTAAAGTGAGGTCGTATGTGTGGGCCCTACTCCAGTATGACTAGTGCTTTTTAAGAAGAGCAAATTAGGACAAATAAGTGTACACATATGAAGACACAGGGAGAAAACAGCCATCTAAAAACCAAGGAGAGAAATCTCAGAATAAACCACCTATTCAATACCTTGATCTGGAACATTTATCCTACAGACCGTTGAGAAACTAAGTTTGTATCATTTAAGCCACCCAGTTTGTGGTACTTTGTTATATTAATAGCGGCCCTAGCAAATTAATACAAATATAAAGTTTAATTTTATTAATTTTAATAGTGCATAATATTTCCTAGTATGAATATGCCATTGTTTAGTACCTCTTCCACTATTGATAGATATTTACACTGCGATAATCCACTGGGGAGCTGGCCTAAACCAATGCTTACCCTTTCTTGACAGCTGTGTTCAATGTTATGTCTCTCCAATCTTAAGGGATGAGATGAAGACCCCTATTTCACAGATTATTCTATGGTTTTTAAAATCTGAATTTTCTTCCATTATACATTTCTTTAAGAGTAAATGTCAACATTTTCCCATATCAACACAAACATTCATATATTCTTTAGGATATCCTTTAGATTGTATTAAGACCAAGGCTAGTTTGCACTAGGTGATATTTCTCTCATTTACTCCTATGTGCCTTCTATATTTTCAAATGACTTTTTAAATTCTCCTCTGTTTTTGCTTCAATTCTAGGCTCTGGATTTGAATTTTATTAACTATTGCACATCTCTGGGAATTTTTATAAAATTTAAAGAAAAAGTTAAAGTAAATACATGAGTTCAAAATACCATGGTAAAATTGAACATATGAGTTTTCTAAAGCAACAATTATAAAGTAATAAAATAAACCTTAATATTTACTTTGCATACTCATATTTTCTTAATAACTTATTAAAACTATCTTTATTTGTATTACTCTATAAATAATCTACCATAATACATGCAATTCTACTCTGTGAATAAAAATATTATAATTTTGATTACACAGACGATTTAAATAAATAGCCAAGTGCAGAGTATTATATTTTATTTCAGATATCCGTCTTGTGTCTCTTGGACTCTAAATAGATGACCCTCTTTTGTTGTCAAAATGCCCTCTGTGGGTTACTGTCACATTTTTGTAGGCTATTCCTGCAAAAATGTTGCTTTCAGATTTATTGGTATAAAGATATAGTCATCCTTTAATATAAAAAAAATCAAGTGTATCTGTATTTTTGTTTTTACTGCTTGTATTCAGAGTTGTACTTTCTCTTCCTTTTTTTAAATAACATTTACTAAAATCATATCTGTATTTTTCATGTTTCTCAATTAAACAGCTTTTATTTTAATTAATATTTTTATGGTATTGTTTTATATTTTATCATTTTCCACTTTCTTTGAATTTGTTTCATTACTATACTGTTTCTTTATAAGTTAAAATTCTTATTTCATACTTTTTAAATTTTCTATATTTTCCAAAAATGTGATTTACTTCCTAATTTTTCTCTAGAATTAAGCTAAATTTCACATCATTAATATGTCATTTTTGTAGATGTTCTGTGTTCATTTAATGCATGGAAATTATATAAATCATCCTTCTAAGTGAATGATATCTAATATCCAGTGTAATTTTTCACACAAATAAATATACAACCTTTGAGAATATTATGGGAAACTATATTTATAATAAGGCTAGTCTTTAACATGGCTTAGCATGTCCACTGACTCCTTCAGCATCATTCTTTAACACACATTCCCTTGTTTTATGGGGATTAGTAGTTATTTCCATCATTTGAATTTGCCAGTAGCTGCCATAGGGCCATTGCACATGGTATTCTACCCACTGTCCTCATTTAGAAATTAATGCATCATTTAGATATTATGTGTGATGAATCTTGGCATGAACTGACATTTTTTAAAATATTGTTTACCTTGTAAATCTGTTCTTAAAACAAAATTTAAGAGTTAAATATATGATTTTTCATAGAAACAAGATATATTCTAGTGGAACAAACAAATTTGCAACAATTGAATAATTTCCTGCCTTCAATAAACAACAGTGTAAACATTTTTCAAAGTAGATTTTGACCAAAGGAATGTTTTCTACTTTTGAAAAGGAGAAAAATATTTAAATATTAGATTTGATCATCTGAATGCAAGGCAAAAGCTTAAGGCTACATTTTATTATTATTTAAGCCATACAGTAACCAAAAAATTACTATTCAGTTAATCATTCTTATTTCTTGCTAAATATATTTTAATCATAAAATGAATTCAAGAATTTTTTCAACTTTGTCATTTTACCTATGGAAGAAAAGTGTTTCAACAGATCAAAGTAATTTTTTAAAAAATAATAATATAAATTAAATTACATCAATTACAAAAGTTAAACAGAATAAAATTAGATTAAATCATCAACTATTTAATAAATGTTAATATTTGTAAATGTTTGTGAATTCTGAAATCTGAGTGTTACTGTGGAAATTTTTTTAAATAATTCCTTAAGAGATATAACTTTTAATAGCAGCTAATGAGCAATAGATCAAAAACTATTGCTAGCAGAATTTCCAATAAATAACTTCATGTTTAGGTTTTGAGGATATATATTATTGTACAGCTGTGGCAATATATATAATATAACAGGCATAAAGAAATGTTTTTAGCTGACATTCTTAAGAATTAAGAGGTAGATGTATTATTTCCCGTAAGTGGATTTGAGGACGTTTATTTTAGAAATATAAAATTAAAGCTATTACTCTTATTAAAATTATTTTGTATTTGTATAATGTCTTTTTATTGACATGATCATAAACCACACAAAGCAAGTATTGGTGTATGCTCCCCATAAAACAAATGGATATGACCCATAAGACTATCATGCTCCTTTATAACCTCATGAAACATTATAGAGAACTTGTTACTCTTTTGATAGGAATAGCCATGGTTCATAGGATTTATGGATAATCTATACCACTGTGGTATCTTGGGATTTATAGCTCCTGTAGATATTTTATCTTCTATTATAACATTTACAAACAACATAGTTTATTTTCATGGATCTTGAAAAAGCCATGGCTATTTTCACAAGAATTTATTTCCTGTGGTTGTAATATTTTGTTATAGAAAGTATTATATAAAGTATTATAACATATATTATATGTTAATTGATTAATTTTTTGGGATGGTGGTCTATACCATGAAGGTGTAATAGATAAATATTAAACATTTTAACTTTCTTCTCTAATGTGTATGTATGCATGTATCTTTATAACTAAGAAAATTAAAAAAAAACATAAAGTGATACATTCAGGTTGACATATGTGTCTTGTTTTAGATGAATTAAAATGGCAGGAATGAAAAACTATTAACATTTTATCTCAAAATATTTTATTCTTCCAGTTTTATAGATATAACACACTTATTAAAATTAACAAAATTATATTTATATCCTCAGAAAATATTAAAATATTACTTTGGTACTTTTCGTGGAGGATCTTTTTCACAAAACAAAGGAAAGGTTCATTTTCACGTTATGATTAATCAAATAATTAAATTTATCCAGAGATGTTCATGAAGCATGGGTAATTGTTACATGTGAAAGCAAAGTTATTCAATAATTCAGGCCATGGAATATGGTTGTAAGACAAGAGATTATATTTATTATCCCCTTTTTTAAAAATGTAATTTCATTTCAAAAATTTATAGTGTTGATACTGCTATGTTATATGTAAGTAAATATCTATACAAAAATCCAAACATTTTATGTCAAATTACATAAAATGCATGTAATTGTTCAGTATAAAAATAATAAAGTTTTTATCTAACCTTTATGTTTTCTTTTTTATCTTTGGGGAAATAATGTTGGACATTTTCAAGTACAATTCCATAAACACAACTGAAACATTTTTTAAATTTTTGATGCCATCACGTTTTTTTTTTGTTCTTTTTTTCCCAAAATTTATTGAGTTGACATATAAGGATTGCATATCTTAAAGATGTTCAATGCAATATTGTGATATAAGTACACATTATGAAATGATTACTGCAATCAAGCTAATTGACACATATGCAACGTCACAATTTTACTTTTTCTTGTTGTGAGAATAAGATATATTCTCTTGGCAAATTTCAATTTATAGAATACATATTATTAACTATAGTTATTATGCCAACATTAGATCTGCAGAACTTGTTCATATTGCCTAACTGAAAGTTTGTCCCCTTCGACCAACATCCATCCCATTACCCCCATCTTCCAGTCCCTGGCACCCCTCACTCTATTCTGCGTTAGTATGCGTAGAGCCTTTCTAGATTGTACATCTAAGTGAGATCACGTGGCATTTGCCTTTTTATGCCAGGCTCACCTCAATTAGTATAATGCCTTCCAGGTTTGTCCATGTTGTGGCAACTGGCAGGATTTCCTTCTCTTAAAAGCTAGAGAAGGTTGCATATATATAAATCTATCGAATTACAATATCACATTTTCTTTATTCATCCATCCATTGAGGGATACTTAGATTGTTTTCATATCTTAGCCATAGTTAATAATGCTGCAATGAACATGAACATGAACATGCAGATATCTCTTTGAGATACTAATTTCTTTCTTCAGATATATACCCAGAAGTGGGAAATCTGGCTCATATAGTAGTTCTATTTTTAATTTTTTTGAGGGACCCCATAATATTTTCCATAATGACTGTAACAATTTATGTTGTATACAAGTATTACATATGTTCAAAATTATATATTATGTATAAATAATACATGTGTTATGACTTACATATATAATGCATATTTATATTTTTAAAGTTTACATGTAATAAGTTATTTATTCATGCTGCTTTCCTACCTTTAATTTTTTTATTTTTTATTCTCCTTTTTAAAAATATAATTTTATTGTGCTTTACTTAGTTTTATTTTGTTTTATTTACTTGATAAAATGTTTAATTTATAAATTTTATTCTTTTTTAATTTCAAAACATTAAAGGGGTACAAAAGTTTTTGTTACATAGAAACACTCTATAATGCTGAAGTCAGGGCTTTCATTGTGCCTGCCACAAGGACAGTGTTCACTGTACCCAATAGGTAAGTTTTATCCCTCATCCCTCTCTTAATCCCCCCATTCTTAGTTTCCAATGTTCTCTACGTATCTTTGTGTCCATATGTACCCATTGTTTAGCTCCCTTTTTTAAGTGAAAATATGTGATGTTTGTTTTTCTTCCATTCCTGAGATACTTCACTTAGGATTGTGGTATCCAGTTCCATCCAAGTTGCTGAAAATGACATTATTTCATTTATTTCTATGGTTGAGTAGTACTCGATGGTATATATAGCACATTTTCTTTACCCAGTCATGCACTGATGTACACTTACAATCATTCCATATCTTTGCAATTGTGAATTGTGCTGCAATAAACATTTGAGTGCAGGTGTCATTTGTTAAAATGATTTCTTTTCCTTTAAGTAGACACAAAGTAGTGGGATTGATGGTTCAAATGGTTGGTCAATTTTTTGGTCTTTGAGGAATCTCTATGCTGTTTTCCACAGAGGTTGTAATAATTTGTAGTCCCACCAACAGTGTACATAAGTGTCCCTTTTTCTCTGCATCCACACAACCATCTGTTGTTTTTTTGACTTTTAGCAATGGATGCTCTGTTAGGAGAAAAGTGGTATCTTATTGTAGTTTTAATTTGCATTTCCCTGGTGATTAGTGACATTGAACATTTTTTTTTCATATGTCTGTTAGCCATTTGTCTGTCTTCTTTTCAAAAAGTTCTGTTCATGTCTTTAGCTTTCTTCTTGATGGAGATGTTTATTTTTGTTCTTCCTGTTTCATTTGAGGTCTTTGTAGATTACGGAATTTAGTCCTTTGTTGGATGTATATTTTGTGAATATTTTCTCCCATTCTGCAATCCTGTTTGCTCTGTTAATGATTTCCTTTGCTGTGAAAAAAATTTTCAATTTAATTAAGCCCTGTTTATTTTTGTTGCTGTTGTTTTTGCCTTTTGTGTCTTACTCACAAATTTTTTTCCTAGGCCTATGTCTAGAAGAGTTTTTCCTACATTTTCCTTCAGAATTTTTATGGTTTCATGATTTATATATAAGTCTTCAATCCATCTTGAGTTACTTTTTATATATTGTAAGAGATAGTGATCCAGTTTCATTCTTCTTCCTGTGGCTATCCTTTTCTCCCAGCACCATTTATTGAATAGGATATCTTTTCCCCAATGTATGTTTTATTCTTCTTTGTTGTAGATCAGTTAATCATATGTATATGACTTTCTTTCAGGGTTCTCTATTCTGTTCCATTGGCCTATGTTTTTACTTTTATACCAGTACTATGTAGTTTTAATTATCGTAAGCTTGTAGTATAATTTGAATTCGATAATGTGATTCTTGCAGATTTGTTCTATTTGCTTAAGATTGTTTTGGCTATTTAGGCTCTTTTTTGGTTCCAAGTGAAGTGTAGGATTATTTTTTTCTAGGCCTGTGAAATAATATGTTAGAATTTACTGGTGTTTTCTTTGAATCTGTAAATCGCTTTGGGCAGAAAGGACATTTTAATGATGTCGATTCTACCAGTTTATGAGCATGCAATCTTCTTTTCATTATTTTTGTGTCACCTATGATTTCTTTCATCAGTGTTTTGTAGTTCTCTTTATAGAGGTCTTTCACCTTCCTGGTTAAATATATTTCTAAGTATTTTATTTTCTTCATAGCTCTTGTAAATTGTATTGAGTTATTGATTTGATTCTCAGCTTGACTGTTATTAGTATATAGAAATGCTACTTGTGTACATTGATTTTGGAGACTGAAACTTTTCTGAACTTATTTATCAATTAGAGGAGTCTTTTCATGGAATATTTAGGGTTTCATAGATACAGGATTATATCATCTGCAAATCGGGATAGTTTGACCTCTTTTTCCTAATTTGGATGCCCTTTATTTCCTTTCCTTGCCTGACTGCTCTGGCTGGGACTTCCAGTTCTTTGTTGAATACAAATGGTACCAGTGAGCACCCTTCTCTTCTTCCAGTTCTTAGGAGGAATGCTTTTACCTTTCTCCATTCAGTAGTATGTTGCCCGTGTGTTTGTTGTATATGGCTTCTATAATTTTGAGGTATAGTCCTTCTATGCTTAGTTTCTCAAGTGTTTTCATGAAAGAGTGCTAAATTTTACTGAATGCTTTTTCTGCATATATTGAGATGATCATATGGTCTTTGCTTTTTCTTTTGTCTATGTGTTGAATCACATTTATTCATTTGCATATGCTGAACCATTCTTATATCCCTGGGATGAAGCCCACTTGATCATGATGAATTAACTATCTTTCTGCTGCCCTGCTGAATTCAGTTTCCTAGTATCTTGTTGAGGATTTTTGCATCAATGTTCATAAGGGATATTCATCTATAGTTTTCTTTGCATGTGTGTGTGTCCTTTCCTAGATTTGGTATCAAGATTATACTAACTAATGATTTCCAAGAATTAAGTAAAAATCAAAGTATAAAAAGTAAATAAATAATAGAAAATCAAAATACATGTTGTCCAAAAGACTTCAACAGAACTGCAAATATACTTTCAAGAATGTGTTGTGGTTGGGGAATGATCTGTTCATACAGATCAAAATAGTATACTTAGGATTTCATTGCTCTTAGAAAAAATTAAAGTCTTACAATGCTCTACCAAATTCTAAATAGTCTGTTACCATTTACTTTTTTAAATTCATCGAAGACCTCTCACTTTTTAAAATCATTAATTTCTTGATACACTCATTTCTGAGCACACCAGTACTTTCAAGACCTAAAGACTATCAGCATACTTTCCCATCTGCTTGGAATTCATTGCTTTTATGTCTGCCTACATTTTTTGCCTTTACCATCTTTAAGGCTTAGATTGAGTCCAACTGACTTTCTTTTTATCTGACATAAACTTTTTAATCTCTATTTCAGAACCTTTTTGATAAATTCATAGCATATTACGTAGTATGTAATTATATATTAGCTTATCTATTTTTTCTATACTTTCAAGATGTTTACCTGTATATTATATGAACCACTGAATGCTGAATTACTTTTGAATGAATTGGAGGTTCACTAGAGATGAAGAAGGGAGGTGAGTAACTTAGTTGCTATCTAAATTAAAAATAATAAGAGACTCAATTATACAAGGAACAATGAAAATAGAAAGATTATGGAATCAAATATCATTTGTCGGTAGAATCTACAGATATACTAACATATTGGATGTGAGGGTCAAATACATGGAAGAATTCACTTTTTATCTTATTTTGAATATAAATTAAAGAGATGATATTTTTATTATATTTATTTTTTAGTTTACTACTAACATTTTGCAAATAAAGACTACTTTTTGTTCTGAGCCTAATATATGAGGGTCAAGGTTTGAAGTAAGAAGACACCAAAAATCTCATGGTTATAATACGGATTAAATTAATTACTTATTAGATTTGTGCTTAAAAAGTAAATTAACTCACTCAATTTTTCTATCAAATTTTCACAAATACAAAATAGGTATTAAATTATCTTTTGGAGACAAATTTTTCTATTTGGCATTGTTGTGATGTATAGATCTCAATATCATTTTAAAAATACTAAAAAAAATACTTCGTAATGTTTTAATTGGTGTTTACAAAATTATATTATTCAAGTGATAATATTTACTGGGCATTTTTAGTTAAAATGATTGTTTTTGAATGCCGTCATAGAATATTTTGCAAGAAAACAGAAAAGTTATAGCCTATGTAATTTAGAATTTATCCTTTAGTGAATATTATTGGATCATGATGTAGCAACTTCACATTTATACACAAATTGTAGTTGACGCTTGACTACAAATGCTGGCTACACCATCATATCATTCCTATTTTAATTGTAGAGAGTGAAATTTTAAATTATTGAAATATTTGCATTTGTTAAAAGATATGTGCATCCTCCCCAGTCCATGAGGGAAACAGAAAAGCCTGTTTTTACTTTATACCTAGATGTCTGGTTGAGGTAATTTTACTTCAATGCCACTTTGAAAGCAAGAGGTCTTTGTATTCCCCTCTATCAGCTGAAAGTAATGAAGCATTACAATTCTCTGCCCATCCTATTAATAGACTTGCTACTGAAGCAGAAAAAATTCAAGGCCTTTTTTTAGATCTTGGGGATTTTTACAACAGTATCACCAGCAAGAGACCATAGAAAAAGCAAACAAAGCAAAACCTACTTTTTGATGTGATAGGAGATTTAGTTTGCTTATCAAACACTTTATACTGATCTAGCATTTTTCTTTTCTCAAGCTAACAACACAATGCATGCATTCCTTTATCCTATATCTTTAAATTGAGAGAGAAATTTTTTTTAAATGTCAATAGTCTTAAGAGAATACATCAACATTTACATAATTCAAGAATGTATAATTTAAAGTGAATATAAATTTCTTCTGTATTTATTATTTGTCAAAATTTAACCTGCTTTTGGTGGAAATTATTATTGTAAACTATGTTAATTATTTTTTTACTAAAATTTCTCAAATTTACATTCAAATAAACCCACTTATTTTTGTAAAGTTTTAATGTAATTGTGGAAAGTATCTAAATATTATATTCTTACATTTTGAATTGGCTCTGCAAAATTTCTAAAACTAATCATAACTATCTACTGTAAACTACTTACTGGAGATGGTGAGAAACTAAGAGATTAAATTATGTTCTCCTACTTGGAAATAGGATATTTACAAATTATAAATTAGAGTGGGTGTTTGCTTTTTCCTTCCTACCTTTGTTCTACTTTCTCACTAGCAAAACTTTTTTGTTGAATTGGGATGGGATTAAACCTCATGTCTCTAGGTGTGGTCTCTAAGGAGACTAAACCTGTGGCTATCTATTTAAGCTGTATATTAGAGTGATTCAAAAGTTGCTTTTTTTAATACTCATATTTTTGATATTGTTAGTATGAATATCCAACCAAATAATATGTCTTCATCTATTGATAGAGTAAGTCTGAGAGGAGATTATTAGCATCAATATACCTGTAATATCCACACATGATCCTACTACACAGCCAGCATTGAAAATGACTGGATTAAACTATGCAAGATAATGCTATCAATCTCGTCACAATGATTGGTCCAGTATACATCTCCTAAAACAATCGACAGTATGTAATGCTTTATCTAGTATGCAAGATTTGATCTAAAAGAAAAAATATCAGTTTGGAAATAGAACATTGTTTGGTAATTCTAGGCCACAAATTGTCTTTCTTGCTCTTAAAAGTTTGGTTTACAAATATGGTATATGAAACTGCTTCAGTAACTAAGAATATGAAGCCAGAACAATAAGTGAGGAAGTCTAAGAGAAGCATAGAAATTTTGATGCAGACTTGATATATGGATGCTTGAACATTTTTAGTTGTCAACAATAACAAAAACAACAAAGACTTTTCCTTCTTTTTTGAATTGGAGTTAATATTTTCTTACTTCAAACTCAATGATCCTGACTTACATAAGCTATGAAGTAGAAATCCTTTAATGTATGTTGCACTTGACACTTAATATTGCTTTGAATTTATTTTCTTTATCTTATGCATTACACTCATTCTTGAATATAAACTGCATCTCATTTCTTCATGAGGTCCGCCATATTTAATCTAGCCAGAAAAGAAAACTAAGTAAACATGATGAGGAAAACCAATCTTCAGTAACCAGGCAATATTTTAATAGTAAAAGAAAACTGTCCTTTTACAGTTAGAAAATAAATGCACAGATACAGGACAAGATTGAATGCTATGGCTGCTATTATTCACCAGGTTATTAGACATTCTTACATACTTGTGAATAATTTTTATATTAAATTAACATTTTAGTGGAAATATTTTTCATGAAAACATTCATGTGCAAAATAATTACCAAAAATAATAGCTTTCTCATGTAAGCAACAATGCAATATAACAACATATAAAGTTTAAAAATATAAAGTTGTTCATCATGTGTATGAGAATTTTAGAAAATTATACATGTGCTAGGAGGCATACAATGAATGCAATTAAGATTTAGAAAAATGTATTTTGTTTCTTTAAACATATTTAAGGGGTTTTACATAACACCAGAAAATTATCCATACCAAAATATATTTTCTAATTTTTACATACTATGAAAACAATACAGGAAAAAAATAAGTAAAAGTTAAACTTAGTAAAATACTTTCAGTTAATAGATCCAAACTTTACTGTCATTAAGACTTATCCATTGAGATATAGTCAATGGATTTAAAGAGATAATCAGAAAAATAATTGCCTATAAATAGAACATGCACTATTCATTTTACTTACGATAAAATAAAATTTATTCAATAAGTTATAATTTTTACCTATGAAAATTATATTCATAAATTAATAATATACTAAAGTTTTCTCGAGATAGATACTCTCCTCTTAACACTGGTGGTAAAATTCTGTTTAGCTAAAATCAAGTACAATGAGGTAATTGGTAATATATCGTAAATAATCCAAGTTAGGTATATACTTTGACATTTTACTCCACTCACTATATCTTGTTTTATCATGGCATCTCCCCCATACACATATGTGTGCACACACATACACTGAATTTCTATTTGACCTTAGAGTTTTTTGATTACATCAATCCCACCAGGATATTTCAGGCTAATCATCCCATGTTAAGATACTTAAATTATCTACAAAGTCCTTTCTGCTATATAAGGCAACATATATATCAGCTTTGAGGATTACAACATGGACATTTTTCACAGGCTATTATTCCGTCTATAGCAATTGGAAAACAATTTTAAAAAAAGAATCAAAGGAACTACCATTCTAAAGTTTATATAGAGAAGCAAAAGGCCCTGAATAGCCAACACAATGTTGAAGGATAAGAGCAAAAATGCAGTCTCTTTAAAGGTTCCGATTTGCACACTGAGATGCGTAATAAATGAGTCCTTGGTATATCAGTTTTCAGTTACTCTTATTTTTAGACATATATATATTAAATGAGAACATTTCTCCAAGTAGGTGTTTGAGTGCATTTATAAATTTTAATGTATAATTTTTCATTAATGTTCATTTATGATTTATTTTTGACTTACCAGTGATTTAAAACATTTTTCTATTAGTTTTGTGATATATATGAACTGTGCTTTTGTTATAAATTTCTAATTCTATGAAAATATAGTTAGTGAGCAAATGATTTTTATAAAAGAGAACAAATTCAAAGGATGTATAAAACCTGATACCAAGTCTTACTATAAAACTACAGTAATTAGAAACAGTATGATTGGTGTTGGTATAAATATAAACATATAAATTAATGGATATGATTGAGAGCTCAGAAATAGACCTACACTTTCATGGCAATACAACCAGGAAAGGATATCCTTTTCAACAACAAAAGAGCTGAAAAAGCTGCTTAGCCAAATTGAAAACAGTAAGTGATACTTCACACAGAATACAAGTACATATCAAATTGTATCATACCCTTAAGCACAGGCTAAATGAATATAATGGCTAGAAGACATTTCTAGGAGCAACATCTAGAATAAAATATATGACTAGAAGTCAATACTCCGAGATTTGGGGATGTGAATTTTGTTGCATTAGTTCATTGACTGGTATGTTTACTACTTTAGTCAAACTCTCATTTTTTTTCCTTTATTGAAGTATACTTTACATATCATGTGTTTACTCCATTTTAAGTGTACAATTAAATGATTTTCAGTGAATTTACCTAGGTGTACAGTTAATCACATAAATCAGTTTTAGAGGAATTCCTTTCCCCTATTGAGACCCCTAATTCCACTCCCCAACTACTTTTCATGAAAACAAGGCTCAGAGGTGGTAGGTAGACACTGCTCACTGTTAAGTCTGGAGCACTAATAACTCAAATAGGCTTAGAGTGTAGTAAGGCATTTCAAAAGTAACTAAATACTGGAGAAGTTTTATTCCAAATCAAACTTGAAGTATTATATTCAGGGGGCAAGAAAGAAAATAAGGTAATATGGGTGAAAATATTATCTTAATAAGAAAATTTATTTAGATTTCCTGTATATTTAATTGAAGATTTTATAAAGGAATATATTTTATAGCTTCTCTTTTATAAGCATCATCAAAATATCAAAACAGAAAAAATAGTTGTAAACCAACTATGCATAGAAGTTTTATATCATTACTACAAAAATTTATTTCAGATTAATTACAAATATTAAAATAAAATGTAACATAAATAATTCATTTCATAAGAAGCTAACGTGCTAAATAACACATACAAACCTATTCTGTTTGTAAGTACTCAAACAAATTAAAATAAAAATAGTGGATATATTTATCTATCATGTTGGTAAAGATGAAAGTATAGTAACCAACACTCATAAAGAACCCGTAAAATTTTAATCATATAGATTGAATAATCTATGAATATCATTCCTTATGTATTCCACTTTTACCTTAATGTATAGTCTTTTGTAGAATCAAATTGTGAAACAAGCTATTTATTTTACTCCAGTAATTACTTTTTAATATTTAGTCTTTTTACTCTGTAAATTACTTATGTGCACCATGTTTTACTATTTTAGTATGTTTGTGGTCTTTTTTTATTTTTATTTTTTGTTTATTATGGATACATAACAGTTGTCTTTTTTATGTGATATTTTGATACAAGCATACAATGTGTAATAATCAAATCAGGACAATTGGGGTATCCATCACCTCAAGTATTTATCATTTCTTTGTGTTACAAACATTTCAATTCCACTCTACTTGTTATTTTAAAGTATACCCTAACTTATTGTTGACTATATTCACTTTGTTGTGCTATCAAACCTTGTTCATTCTATGTATCTAACTATATTTTTGTACCTGTTAACCCTCCCTGCTTTATCTTCTCTCCCTCCCTAGCCTCTGGAAGCCATCATTCTACTTTCTGTCTCATGAGACCAATTGTTTTAATATTTAATTCCCACACGTGAGTGAGAACATGAGAGATTTGTCTTTCTGTGCTTGGCTTATTTTACTTAATATAATGTTCTCCAGTTCCATCCGTATAGTTGCAAATAACAGGATTTCATTCTTTTTTATGGTTGAAAAATATTCCATTGTGTACATAAGCACATTTTATTCTGATTTATGCTTGATTTTTCTTTTTGTTTCATATATTTGATGCTGTTATGTTCCCAGTATATAGATAGTTATTATATCACCATTTGCATATTTGATCAAGTTAAACACACCTATTTACCCATTTTCATATTATTGACCTTATGTCAAAATTGCTCCTGTTCCATTCTTTTTCTCATACTTAATGTATTCTTGCTTTTTTGATTGTTTATGTTCTTCTCTGTCAGACTTATTGTATGTTTCTTAAAAACGGTATGGTTAGGTTTTGTTCCATATTTCGTTCTGAGAATATCTGTCTCTTTTTCTTTGATCAATCAGGTACATACAACACAGCTGACATTTTGGCCTAATTCAGTTACTCTCCTTGATCTCAGTCTCCTGTGCCACAGTCCCCCATAGGATGCTAGATGCCGATGCAGTTACTTAACAGGCTATCTTGCTCTTTCTCTCCTCCCACTTTCTCTCCCTATGCTGTTATAATCACTATCCCACTTTCAATTTCAACTAAATACAAAGCACTCCCATATTTTATCTTTAGCCACCTCTGTTCCAGACATATGAGTGTCCCTAAAAACTGAAGTTTTTCCAACATTTGTATCTAAGTCATGACTTGGTCGTAACTTAGATATAATTTAATTCATGCATATAATCTATATCTCCACTGCCATCTTGGTTGCTCAACATATAATCACTTTTCTTCTGCGTAACAGTATTTTTCTTCCTTCACATTACCCTGGCTATATTCAAACCCATTCGATATATGTTGAGATTGAAATGACCTTTTCAAAAGGTTTATATGATCTAGTCACTCCCTTTGTTATGAACGCTTATGACTGGCTCCTCATGGCTGTGAGGACTAGGACAAAAATTCCTATCCTTGCTGACGTGCCGTGTGCACCTCTACGGGTTCCTGCACACTAGTTCCCTGCCAGGCCAGGCCAAGGTCATATTGACCTTTTTCTGTTTCTGTAACGTCCTACCCTCTCTCCTGTGTGACTTCGCTCATATTCTTCTCACAATCTCTATTAACTTCCCACTGTTTTTTCAGTATAATTCTTATTCATTCTTTAGAATCAATTCCTAAAATAGGGCCTCTGATTTACTGTCATCTATTACCACAGTAAACCTTCTAGGTAAAATTTTCCTATAGCAACATATATTTTCCATTTGTAGCATTTGTAATCCTTGATAGATTTAAACTGTGTGAAAGAAAACTCCAGTCTTCACTGCTATAGCTCTAAGATTTAAATCTTTTTCACACTGAGTTCACATATGTGTGTGTGTGTATAGTATGTGTTGTTTGTGTGTGTGTATTCAAACACACACTCCTATATATACAAACATTTTATTTTGGTAAAATTTTGTGTTCGAATCTCCAAATTAAGAACCTCACTACTGACTGACATATTACAATACCGAATTGACTCAGAAGCTGTTATTTCAATTTTCCTTTCTCATATTGGAGTAAAATTATGGAATAAGCATATAAGAATATGAATAAATTAAAATAAATCACAGAGAGGTAAAGAAAATTGCTAAAACTTGGTATAAAGAGCAGTCTATATACCCCTAAAGATTTTATTCTGAACATTTATTCTATATAAGTCTGAAGGTTTTTTTTCCCCTAGGTACCCTGAGATTGATTGAATCATTATTATAAATCTTGTCTGATAAACTTTCTATAGTGTATGCAGGGCCATATGTCATGAGGGATTTATGTGATTTGAGAACCCATTAAGGGAAATAACCTTAATCATCTACGATAACATTACATTAATTATTAATAAATCTAATAAGTAGCTTGAGATTGCTTACATATAATGGTTTTAATAGTACCTAATTATTTTTAGTTTTGTTGAGGTATAATTGATATTTAGAAAATTGCACATGTTTAATGTGTACATCTTGATGAGTTTAGGCATTTCATATATATATTAGATCCTATATATATATAAAATATTTCTTCAGCCTCAGTTTTCTATCCCTTGATCTATGTCGCACAATATGGCCACTCATATTGAATTGCTTTTCTTATTCTTGCCATATTTTGATTTAAGTACCTAATCTCTGAATTAGGGTTATGGAGATTTCGAAATTTCAAAGGGTGTAACTGTAAGGTATTCCCTAGGAATCAATATCCCCAAAATCACAGGTAATAGAAGACATAATCTTGGTTCAATATGAACAACTCAGAACACTGAGTTAAGCAGTATTTTGAGTTACTTGAGCAGTTGTCTCAAAGGCAACTGCTACAGCCATAATTCATTATTACTCACTAAATGATATTTCCTGTAAAGTACATAATATCTTTTACTCAGTCAATCCTTTGCCATAGTCATTCACCATAGTGCCATCTTGGTGCCATAGTGCCATAGTGCCATCTATTTTTTTCTCTGAACTACAATAGTCACATTTGCATATATTGTTTCTTATAAATGTATCTATATTTATCTCTACCTATCTATCTAATCCTATGGAAAGAAAAATTGCATTGCTAATTTGAAGAGTGTCTGTATTTTAACCATAATTTACATTGCAGGATTACTTCTAAAAAGCTGTAACAAATTACATTTATGCGAAGTTTCAGTGTCTGCTTTTACCAGAATCCCTGACAAAGACAAGGCATTATGGCTTTGTAAAATTGATACCAACTTTGTAAAATATACCAATCTGATGGATATAAAATGACATCTCATTTCTACTGTTATTTGCATTTCTGTTATGCACAGCTTGCTGGATCACTTCCTTTTCATCTTTACTTAAATTTAAAATGCATTTCTTGTTCATTCTATCTAAAATTATACCCCATTGACTTCTTGCAGTTTTTAACAGCTTTATTTTCTTTCTCTGAACTTACCAATATTAAAATGCTATATATTTTACTTATTTACCTCATTTGTTTTCTATATTTCTCTGGAGAACATAAGCTCCCAAACAGGCAGTTTCATAGTTTTGCTCATAACTATAACTCCAGTGTGAGAAGATTTCCTGGCATATAGCAGGTATTCAATAAATATTTTGAAATAAATTAATAAGTATTAATAAATGAAGCCATTTTAACAAAAGAAAGCATTTTTGCTGCATTTAATGGCTCAAACTTGTAATCCCAGTTACTCAGGAGGCTGAGGCTTGAGCCCAGGAGTTGGAGGCTGCAGTAAATTATGATTGCACCACTGCACTCCAGCCTGGGTAACAGAACAAGTCTCCATCTCTTAAAAATAAAAAATAAAAATAAAAAAAGAA
>CAUYRT010034445.1:0-33240 GCA_963574885.1 Lepilemur ruficaudatus | reverse complement strand
TTTTCTTTGTTTTAATATTCCATAATTTAACATTAAAAATTTTAGCAAGATCCTTAGAATAGTTTCTCCAGATCATCATTGTAGCACAGAAGAGAAACTACAGTAACTAAACCCTAAAATTATGAAGGGCAGATTGTAGTTCAGCTGTGCGTGAATGAGTGTGTGTGTGTGTGTGTGTGTGTGTGTGTGTGTGTGCAGAGTGTTTGTACATTACTGACTTTCTATTTCTGATTCAGTGGGACTGGGGTGAGGCCTGAGAATTTGCATTTCTAACAAATTCCCACAACAAAGAAACCCTAATGATGTCTTGTTGAGTAGATATTATATACTCTTCCCCCAATTATCCAGATTGGTTTGATTCATTTGTCCAACAGATATTTAGTAATTACCTGCTATGTGCCAAGTACTGTGTTACATGCTAGGGATACATGGTTTATTGTACACATACAACTCCTTATCTACAGCAATCATTAAATACATATTATATGTTTATGACAAAAGATGAGCAATCATCTAGCCATTGAAGCAAGCTGTTGGATGTTATAATAGCTAATCAACAGTCTAGGGGAACTCCCTGAGCTCGGCTGTGTACAAAAACTTTGCTTTTCATATACAGTATTTAATAATGAATGCAGATAATTTCCCTTTTCTCTTCTCATATTCCTCCCAGCCCCCTCCTATTCTTTTCTCTCTGTCGTCTCTCCCTCCTGCCCCTGGATAGACGTGGTGGTGGATTGGCTAATCCAAGATCTCAGCCCCCTTCTTGTGCATGCCTGTTACCAGAGGTTCTGGAAAGCCAGACATTTGCTCTGCCCTGAGCAGCCAGGGCTGGCTACATGTCCCAGTTATGACCAATGAGATATAAATGGAAATATGCCAGGAAGGCTTCTGGAAAAGACTTTGCTTCTATATAAAAGGAACAGGAATAAGAGGAAGGTCATTGGTACAGCCCATTTCCTTGTCTTCCTGCTTTGGAGTTACAATAGCCATCTTGTGGCTAGGAGGCAACTAGCCTGAGGATAAAAGTTGCAAAGGTTGTAGAGTGAAAGAGCCTGGTCTTTGATGACATTTTTTGACCAACTCAACCCAAGTTAGCAAATCACCTACATTCAGACTTGATGTTAGTGATAAAAGCAAAGCGCTATTTTAATCCTCTGTTAATTTCTATCACTTGCAGAAGAAATCATTCCCAACTGATACGTCCCTCTCCCTTCCTTCCTTTTCTCTTTTTCCTCTCTTTTTCCTTTTCTTTTTCTCCTTGTTATGATGGAATTGTGCCCCTTCCTCAATTCATGTGTTGAAGTCCTACCCTCCAATGACTGTATTTGGAGATGGCTTTGAAAGAGGTGATTAGGTTACAATGAGGGACTAAGGGTGGGCCCTAATCCATATGACTGATGTCCTTAAAAGAAGAGGAAATTTGGACACAGAGATGTACAGAGGGAAGACCACGTGAAGCCATGGGAAGAGTATGGACATCTACAAGCCAAGGAGAGAAAGCTCAGACAAAACTAACGCTGCTTCTATTCTTTCTTTTCCTTTGTGTATGTATGTATGTGTGTATATATATATATATATACATATATATATATATTATATCCTTTATTTTTTGTGTGTGTATGTGTGTGTGTGTGTGAGATATATATATATATATCATACCCAAGGGATACCCAAAAGTGGGGAATCCCTTTCTTGAGGGCCCTCACCAGACTTCTCCGTGTCTCTTTGGCCAGAATAGTGTTGCATGCTTTTGTGTGAAACAGTTATCTAGAAAGGGGAATGGAACCACTATAATTAATCTAAACCAGTCAAGAGTCACCCTTTGGGGCTGGAATGGAAGCTGCTTATTTTACAGCTCATGTATGCTCATAGAATGGTAGGGACAGGGTCATAAACAGGGTTCTGTAAAAACAGTGGCTATCAACCGGGGGTGATTTTACTCCCACACTTTCCCTAACTCAAGGGGCATTTGATAATATCTGGAGATGTTTTTGGTTGTCACAACCTGGGGGAAGAGAGGAGTGGTTATAGAGGCCAGGGATACTGCTAAAAGTGCTGCAATGCGTGGGAAGTCCCCCACAACAAAGAAATATGTGGCCCAACTGTCAATAGTGCCTAGATTGAGGATCCCTGTGTCAGAAAAAGAGAAGAGGAATGGCTGTTAGGAGGACAGCAGTTCGTCACGTGTGGAACGACACATGCAGAGCCTCCCTGTGGCTCTGATCGGCTTCAGGCCACAGCATCCCAGAGTGACGGAAGCTGGTCTGGTCACACTGGCCAGCCAGCCCGCAGTCTACAGCTGGCTGTCAGAGACCCGAGTGAATCAGAAAGATTTGTGCAGACTAAAATTAGAAAAGAGATGAAGAGTGATTATTTAGAAATAAATTTAAATATGTCTATTTAGATACTCTGAGACTGCAGTCTGACACATAAATAAGACTAAAAATATGAAAATATGGTACCCTGTCACTCTAGTCACTAGATTTCACTAGCTATGAATACAATAAGGCCTTAGTCACTGTGTTGAATTAATGCCTTTTCATATTTAAAAGATATTAATAATCTTGCTTTGATATATTGTTGGTATATATTTAAATTACTTTAATAATTTCAAAAAGGAGCTCTTTAAGCATTATAATGAATGATTAGGTTTTTTTATATTCACTCATCTTGACATTTTGCCACAAGTAATAAATGGTGCAATAAAATATTTTTGTGGTTCATATAATACCTCAGCAGTTTTTAAACTTCTTTGCAAAAGTTACTTAAATATGGTTTATATAAGTAAATGATGGGCACACTTATTTCCACAAAGGTAGCTAGATTTAAAAAAGAAATCAATGCCATGACCTACAATATCCTTTGCAAAATTATAATTTTTTCCTGTTTACTTTATGGCTGCTGTTTGCAATATCACATTTTCCCCTCAAATAAAAATAAAAGAACTGACATAGAATTCTTTGGCTAAATTGGCTAACAGTTTCATAGTTTCTGATACTGTTCAAAGTGATCACGTACCTACTTTTATGTATATCATAATATATCAACTTTGGATATAGCAAAATGCACATAGCTTAAACTTCAAAGCATTTTCTGTTTTTTCAGGCTATAAATTACAAAGCCTACCAAGCAGCACATTTGTTTAAATGTTCCTTAATTCATTAACAAAAAGCTTACCGTGGACTTCATTTCTTAAAGAATCACTACAAATGTATTCACTTGTATGTGCTCCTGTGTGTTCACATGTATTTCTAACACTCGTTTTTTTCCTTTAACCAGCCAGAGTCTAGAAATAAAAACTGTCTTATTTAATTCAGTCTCTGGCTTATTATAGACCTGGGGTCTGCAAAGGAATATTCATTCAGTTTGAAGATGCTCTTCAGCTGTGTTTTTCTATTTAGCTGCCTATGGATGATGGATAATGATGTTTTTACACATTTAAGAGCACTTCATTTCCTTATTACATGGACATGTTTCTAATTGGCTCTAGGCTCCTTACTATTAATAGCTGTTGGAGAATGGCTGTACATCTAATTTAGCACTGCCCGGGGGGACACGATTGGTTCTCACTTTATTCCAGTATGTACAGCTTGTGCCACAAGGAGCCTAGAGCTAATTGATGTGATCCCTGCCCTCTGAGACTGAATCTGAGGCCTGCTTCCCAAACAGCTTCCTTCTCAGGGACCTGCGTGTCCCTCTTTACCCCAGCTGTCTTCGGTTTTGTGCCATGATTGAAATAAGGAAAACAAAGCCACCTCCTAGGTTTGACTTTATCCTAGAGACATTTGACTTTATCCATACCCATCCATGTGGAATTTGGAAACCTTCAGGAGTAGCTCTTGAAGTTCCATTTAAGAGCTTAAGGGTAGTTCTATAGAAGAAGGCTAGGAACTTGTCTTGAATGTGTGTTTTCAGGGCGAAACCATTTAGTTTTAGTTTAATTGCAATTTTTTTAGGCAGCTGTGAGGAGGTTGATGGGTATTTGGTTGGGGAGGGGAGTATAAGTCTCCCTAAGTCATCCTTTGCACAGCCACTGGTTATTCTTCCCAAGGAAAGCCCTTTTTGGTGCCACCACTGAAGGCCAAACCTCTTAGTCTGGCTTTTAGGAGTTCGGCATCAACCTCTCCTTTGGGCCTGAGGTTCCACCCCAACCTCCCACTCAGCCAACCTGGGACCATTCGTGAACAGGACACACAGCTTTTTTTTTCCCCTCTTTTCCTTAGTTTTTGATGTCCCCAAGGTGTAGATTCAACCCTCCCTCCAGTCTACCAACAGAACTTCCTGCATACTAGTTATCACAGGTTGGGCGTGGAATTCTAGTTGTCCAACACGCAGCTTTTGTCTGTGCTGGACTGGGAGGCAGGGCCCATATCTCACTCACTTTGACGTCCTGAGTGCTCTGATGGTTTCTGACATGTGTCTGGCACTCAGTAAAAGTGTATCGCATTAAGCTCTTATTGTTATTATGGTATGTTAGCTTTACCGGCATCGATGTAGAAAGAGGGTTTCCCCAATAACATGGTGAACAGGTAGCTAAAACATAACCCAAGAAATGCTGAACCACTTTTTGGATGAAAAAAGGTATGTCTCTACCATAGTAAAAAGGCCTAAAGTACACATTACTTCAAGACTCAAGAATATCACTGTGAATGTTGGTTATTATACCGAGCTCTGATATTAGCAGCATTCCATGACCTACAGAGGTGCCTTGAGATAATGGTGTCAAACAGTGCACCTTTAAATAAAACATACTTATCAACAAAGCATTGGTCCATCCAGTGACCTTCTAATGAAGCATCAAATGTTACTCTTTTTTGTCAGAATTTGATTTCAATTACTGAATGCAGGTTGACTTGACTTATAAAGCAGCTGGAATATACCACTCTTGCCCCATATTATTTAGTGTGAACTTCTCCAAAAAATTTCCTGTTTCCTATTTCTGAAAAGTATTAGCATTCAGGAAGGGAACTTTTAAATATTTAATGACTGTAGAAGGTTATATGAACTTGAACTATATTACCTTTCTTGTGAAGTAATTTCTTTACCTCCTTTAGAGAATCAGGTTGTTGTCACCACAAAAATGATTTTATCTGTCTTTTATCCACCCATTCAATAAGTACCACGTACTATGCAGTGTGCTAGACCTGAGGAATTAAGGGTGAGCAAGACAGACACGATTCCTGCCTTGAGGTCTTCATGTTCAGAGAGGAGAGACAGACCAAGAAATAGAATTGCAATATAGAATGTGTTTCAATTTTGAGACTTTCACCAGCCCATAAAACGCTGGCCACCTTTACCAGATCACTTCAAATTCCTACAACCTTTCCATCACTAGTTCAAGAGACTGTGATAACCCACACAAGAGCCTGATGGCAGGAATCAGGATTTTGATGAGGGTCCACAATGATTTCTCTGGACATGGTTACTCTTAGCATTTTCTGGTAGGATTTGGAGGCACGTTAAGGCTAACAAGATTTATATTTATATTTTCAGTGGTCCTTATGTAGAGGAGACTGGCGATGCTTACTCCCAATGGTAGGCCCAATGAGAAGGACTGTGAATGGAAGTAGATCTTGGTTCCTAATGTGAAAACAAGAGTGTTGTGTGGGACTGTTTTAAAAGCTCATCCCAGGGAGGTGATTGGTAATGGACAATTCCTCCTGGTCTTTAGGGCAGAGAGAAGAAACCCATAATCCTATCACAACTGGGTGGTTGATAATAGCAGGTGCTGGGTTTGAGAATAACTGTCAGAGGTCATACTAAAAATCAAATTTATTATAGATTTTTGAAATCAGGATTATCTGCATTCAATATATAAAAATGCAATTTAGCTAATAATTATTTAGAATTTACCAAGATCTCTTTAGGCCATGAGAGGTTTCTTTGTCTATTCCTCTACATGAATGAGATTAACTTTAAGACTTCAAGATTTCCTGACAAACACATATAGAGAATTTGGGGATTGGGTCAACTTAACTTTGTATTTTCAATGGTAATTTAAAATTGGTAGATGAAAAATTATCTTATTGAGAGAGTATAGAAGTTTTTCCTGATATTGTTCTAGGCTTGTGGACTAATCATAGAATGTTAGGATTGGAAATGAGTATTATCTCTGTCAAGGGTTTTCAAATGTTGTTTAGCCTTAGAATCCTTTGTTTAAACAGAGTTTTACACTGAAGTGTGATATGTCAAACAGACAAAAGTGGATTTGGATGTGAGGGCTAATCCCCACTGATTTGCTCCATTTGAGTCTCCAGGGGGTTCCACATAGTCTTTAGGAGTTCTCTAGGACATAGTTTGAAAACTGCACCAGACCAGTTTCCACATTTTACCTGTGATGATGCCAAGACCCAGAAAAGGTAAGTGAATCTCCCCGTAGTACTGTTTGTCAGGTGCAGAAAAGGATCTAGGGTTTTTTTGTTTTGTTTTGTTGTGTTTACTTATTTGAGCTTATTTCATTGAGCTTTCTTCTGAAAACCTAACATGATTTGCATATTTTTCATTTGAGTTTCCAAATGCCTATAGCTTCTAAAATTGGGCCACTGTCTGATTAGTGATAGTAACTGAGGAAAAGAATGACTGTTGTGTCCTGGGTGGAGAGGGAAATAGGTTACATCCACTGTGTCTTTCTTTACCCCCATTGTATTTGACTCTATTCCTCTGTGCTCTTCACATAGAAAAGAGTGTCCTCCATGAGCCCAAGCCCCTCCCTTCAGTGGGAAATGCAGTTCCACAGGAGGTGTCAGATTTCCACATGCATCTTCATGTGAGAGCTTCTGTGTGATTCTGGCATCCAGGAATTAGAACAGGTCGGCTCTCACCATACTTTTTATGCTCACTGGGAGATCCTTCTAGACTCCCAGGGGTTGCCACACTTTGCATAGCAAGGCCGTACAGGAGTCTGCCTTGCTATTGCTATAATAAACTAGTTCCATAATGTTTGACCTTTGTTATAGGGTACGTTAGCTGAGAAGACTCTGGGTGGCAGAGACAGCTAGCTGCCCACCAACACTGCTTGCACTCTTGGTGGCATAGATTTGTTTCTGGGAAGTAGCTATTCAGTCGGAGACTGCAACCCTCCTCCCCTCCTGCCTTGCCACTCTCCCCACCAGCCACACACACACACCCATACTCTCTCTCTCTTTCTGTCTCTCTGTCACACACACACACACACACACACACACACACACCCCGAGTTAGGAACAGCATGTGACTGAGTTCTAGCTCATGACATAAGCTTGGAAGTGATGTGTGTCACTTCTAGTCCTGGCCTAGCAAACACTCCCTGCAGTGCTCCTCAGTGCTCTTTCCCGATTTTTGGCTGGATATACAGAATTTAAGGACCCTAGACCAAGGTTTCTTAAACTCAGCCCAGTTGGCATTTGGGGCTGAATAATCCTTGGCCATGAGGGCCTGACCTGTGCATTATAGGATGCTTAGCAACACCTCTGGCCTCTACCCACTCGATGCCAGTAGCACCTCCCTCAGTTGGAGCAACCAAAAATGTCTCCAGACATTGGCAAATGTCCCCTGGTTTGGTAGAAGGTGGAGAAAAGAAGGGAGACAAAATGACCCCTATCTGGGACCTGCCTAGAGTACTGCAGAATCATAAGATGCAAGCAGCATGGGGTCCATCTTGTGACTCATGGTAGAAAGCCAACCAGGGATTACTATGCTTGGGTATCTGTTTTATGCAAAGAGCCACACCAGATACTGAGGAGGCTCTGCTTGGATTCTCAGTGGGTTTATAGCTCCAGAATAGCATCAGCTAAGGACACAGGGCAAACAGGTTCAAGGTCCCAGGGAGAGTGCCAGCTGTGAATGGAAGTAGATCTGTTTCCCTTCTGTAAACACGAAGACCCCAAGGCAAGAATAATGTCATAGATTTGTTTCTGGGAAGTAGCTACTCAGTCACAGACCACACCTCTGGGCTGTTAAGCGATGGAAATTTTGAGGTTTACTTGTTACAGTACCTCATGGTACCTAACCAAATACACTGCTTTTTATGCACTTTGCAAGTTGAACTTCTGTACAAGATACCTTTTAAAGAAAGGGGTTCCCTAAAAAAGAATGAATGAACAAAACCTGTGGAAACTTTTGACCCAGTTTAGTCTCTTCCCTTTGTAGATGAGGGCCAGCTACAAAGGAGCAAGGTGACTTGTCCAAGACCACACAGCTAGTGATTGCAGAGGTGGGCCCAGAGCTTAGGCCGCTGAATGCTTTATCCAGTGCCTTAACCTGAAGCCACCTACCTTTAAGTCTCTGCAAGCAAAAACATATAGAAATGATAAAACCAGCCACACTGAAAAGTAACACTGTCTCAAAAACCCTGGTAGAGTTTAACCTGGCCAAATCTTGGGCTAATGTCAGCCCAGTCCTACAGGTAGGATGGGTGGATAAAGAGCCTTAAGTTTCTCCCCTGCCCCCATCATGTGTCTTCACCTACTCTTTGTATCACATCATCTGAGTCACGATTTGGAGATAAGGCATTGCCCCGTCTGTCAAAGACCCTGTTAAATGCAGGTTATTCCCAGAGGGAATGATGTTTCTGCATGTGCCACCTATTAGTACGGGTCCCTTTATTAGATTAGTCAGCCGCCCCAGAAGAACAGGGAGGGCCTTAAAACAGGGTCCCAAAGCAAGGCCAGAGTGGGGTCCCCATTGGGACGAGGAGAGGGCAGAGGAAGTAGGAAACCAGGGAAGGAAACTGCAAGCCCATCAGGCAGCCTAGCCACACTGGAGGGCACACTGGGTAACAAACTGGGTCCCTAGTGGAGAAGATGTTTCCAGCTGCACTTGAAGCCTGGCTCCTGCAGTTCTGCCCCTGGGCAGTGCTCAGCTTGCAGGCCATTCCTGGGCCAGCTGGTGAGGCCACCCTGGTGGGGAGGCACAGGCACCTCTTCACGCATCACAGAGGCATCCTCTGGAGAAAGGTGTGGAATAGATGAACCCACTAATGTACCTGGCACACGTTTTTGCACCTCCTTCCTCTCTTTCGTGCTCCCTCGCCCTGGAGCCAGCTCTGCATGTGTGGGCCCTGGTGCCACTCCTGGGTTTGCAGGTCCCCCCTAGAAGGCACACATCATGGAGTCCCTTTCTTGCTCTTTTTTGCCAGTTATGGAGAGAAGAATGGACTTACTTTCCCTGGGGTTGTTATGAAACAATGATCACTGTCCCAGGTGGTTAAGTTTCTATAAATTCTCACAAGTAGCAGAAGCCAGGCTCTCACCCACCAGAGAAGGCTGTGTCGGCCTTACCGTTGCCAAATGCATTCAGATCCGTTGTTTTGCTCTTCTGCTAACTGTTCCTTCCAGCCAAAACTTAAGTTGGGAGAAGGGGAACAATTATCCTCATTTTTTTTTTTGCGGATTACACATTTTATTTTAAACTGAGATATTCGCCAGTTTTAAACACTTTCTCTCTCTCTCTCTCTCTCTCTCTCTCTCTCTCTCTCTCTCTCTCTCTCCCCCCCCCTCTCTTTTCAGTTTGGATAATAGTTCTTGGAATTAAACCTTAGCCTCAGGATGTCTGAGCTGGGGGGTAATTTTTGAATTGTCCTGAGCCAACAAAATTGTAAAAAAAATCATTTAAATTGCTCATGGGCTTAAAAGTAATTTGTAGACATTTGGGGTCCTATGTGCTTTGTTAAACCAAACTATAAACAATCCTGGCCAAGGCAGTTTGGGCAGTCTGCTGAACTGCATTATTGTTAAGAGACTTGAAACTTTCAATATTTAGCTTTTCTGTATTATGTTGCCACATTTGTTACTTGATCTTTTTACATCATTTTGGATTGGATAAAACTTCAGCACTGAAAGTGTCTTCAAAAGTCATCTAGTCTCTTCCTACTCAAAGTGTGCCCCTAGGTTAGTGGCACTGGCATCTTCTGAGAGCTTGTGAGAAATGCGGATGTTTAGGCCCCAACCCAAACACGTTGAATAAGAATCTGCAGTTTAACCGAACTGTGGGTGATTTGTGTACACGTTAAAATTTGAGACACACTGGTCTTGTCTGACTCCTTCATTCGTCACATGAGGAAGCTGAGGCCCAGGCAGGTTTCCAGAGTGCCAGGGGAAGCTGTGGCTCAGGAAGGAGGTTATACCTTAAAAACAAGCCGCCACGAACTTCATCGCCTCTCCAGATCCAGGCTCATGGTGTGGCTGAAAGCTCCATGATATCCATTTTCAATTATACTTAAATATGACCATGATTTAAGAGAATGTTCTAGAGCTCCTTCCATGGTGGGTACTTTTCTAAAAATAACCTACCTAGTGGACAGATAAGGGCTGATGTGGTAGTTTCAGACCTGACAGGTGGATAATGAGTCACCATCTACTCAGACTACTGGTTGTGAATAGTTCTCCAAGGGTGGCAAGAACATGGTCGTCTACTCCACAAGGAAGCTGGAGGGCAGAACCCACAATATTTATGCTGGAGTTTTCACTGTTTATATGAGGAAATATCCTCAAGAATCCCAAACATGTCTATTATTGAGTAGGCCCCTGAAACCAGGTGTTTGCTTAAAACAATAAACATAACCTATTTCTCATATTTCAAGTTTGATGCAATTACTACTTAAGTAGCCTAGCTCTTTGGGGCTGTGTTAGATTTTATTTCCACTGTAAATAGGGCTATAAATTCAGTAGAATTGGTCACCCGTGTACAGATTCTAACACTTTACTGTCATTATGAAAAGAAATTATTTCTGATCGTCAAACCTTGCTATGTGCTGGAAGCAATGAAAGCAGTTATTTTAGAAGGCAAGATGGAGAGAATAAAATGCCATGTTATTTCTTACAGGAGAGGAAGAAGTTAAAATACTCTGTCCCGTGTACAGGTCTGAGTTCTCCACCTTGGGCAGAAGGGTCAGGCTGTTAGAGGCCTGCGGCAGAGGTCCCGTGGGTTTGTGGACCCCAAGAGAGGAAGAGAGGGAAAGAGGGAGTTGTTCCCCGCCCCCCACCGAAGGCAGAGAAAGGAGGATTTGCATTCCTTTGTTACTGAGGATGGAAACATGAAAATGAGATATACCATACGTTAAAATGAAGTCTAGCATATCGGAACCAACCACCCCATAGATGCACTGGCCTTGCGCTCTTCTCGCTTTTCTTCAGAGTCAGGCTGACGGCACAGTCCAGGCAAAACCCAGAGGCAGATTTGGTTTGCTCAAGAGGCCTCTATCTGTACTGGCAAAACATAAAGAAGAATGTTTCCATTGTTACTAATAAAAGAGCAGCTCTATGAATCATGGCTGCTTTGTGGGAACAGCAGCAGCAAATGCAGTCCCCAGGCCTCTGGGGACACGGAGAATTTGGATTTCCTGACAAGGACTAGGGTTCCTGTGGCCTCAGTCTGAAGTGATAGGAGCCACTGAGACCTAGAATATTCTAGGTGAGGTCAGCGGGAGCACTGGGCAGTTCCAATTTGGACTCTCCAGGGGAGAAGAGAAGATGCCAGGGTCACAGGGAGAGACCTGAGGAGGTCATTCTCAGAGGCCCTAAGTAACCTTGGCCTCATGGGAAAGGTTAAGAGGAACCCACAAAGCCAACAACCTTTTAAGGGAAAGCAAGTCTGTCTGATGATCCCAGTTTTTCTTCAAAAGAATACATAGAAGTATAAAAATGGGGAGGGGAACAAATGGGCAATGAGCTAGCTACTTTGAATTTCGAATACCCTTTGATAAGATTCACCCATCAGGCTACTATAATTCTGATGCACCAGGGAATTGGAGACAGATTTAAGAACAGGTAGATGCGAGGTAATGGACTTAGGTTAAGATAATCCAAATGGCACAGGTAAGTCTTCCTAAGCAGTAATAATCGTATCCTCCAGTGGCATGGCTTCTCACAGTTTACAGCCTGTTCTCATTTGGTCCTCAGGCAATCTTATGAGAAATTTCCCTCTAATTAGCCCAGATAGCCTTGAGCTTCAAGGCTAGTAGTCTTTCCACTAGACCAGTGGCTTCTAAATGTGGGATGTACAAGATAATCCATTGCTTGCAAAAGCACACTATTTAGATAATTCTTTTCTAAAAATAAGAAAGAAATGAAGCTTTACCAACATGGACAAGATGGGTTAAGCCTGGCATCATCAGTTGCATGTCAGACAGCCCCACACTGCATGTGTCCATGCGACGTCTCCTGAGGATTGAGGGACTTTCCACATTCCAGAGGGGTGGAGTGACCCCGTCTTCACTTTTGGCACATTGTCTCTTGTTGCCTTTTACTCAGCTCTAGTGAAGTGAATTTATTGATTTCATTATCTTCCTTACACCGGCTGAATGGGCTAGTAACTTAAAATGATTCTTGCAAAAAAAAAAAGAATATGAATGAGAGTAATACTAATGATGCAAGCACACGCCAAGCCTAGAAGACAGCTGAGCCGAAGCTTATTACTCCTGGTATGTGATCTTTGTCAACCACAATGTGAGATTGAAAACAATGACAATCTCTTTCAAGCTAACAAGTTGCCAGAACATTTTCAAGAAGATGATTTGAAATGTGAATTATCTTCAGTATCCTTGACGTTGAATGTCATCCAGATATCCACTGTACCTTGTAATATAAGCTCAAGGGCATTTGGAAGCCACTGTGATTAGCAACTCATTCAGCTACTAAACATCCAGAACAGGAAAACAAATCTCTACAGTTCTCCCTCCCCGCCGCCCACCTTCAGTGGTAAATAAAGACATGCAATTATCAATAGTACTTTAAAATTTTGCTAAATTTATTAATAAATATTAAGCAGCTTCTTTTGAGATTTCTTACTTATTAGCAAAAAAAGCCACATGTGATGGGGCAAATGTTTGTTCTTCTTGATGCTGTTAAAAATGATTAAAATAATACTTTAAAAACATATAATGACAAACAAAATGTCAGATGTCTTTCTTTGTCACATAACACTGTTGGAATACAAATAAAAAATATTGTTAAATGTCTGCAGAAGCGAACTAGAACAGATGATGCAGTGGAGGGTGTTTGCTATTTAGCTGCATTAAAGCATATATGTCGTCAATATGTTTGTTTAGGGTGTTTGCTACATTCTGTTTCAGTAATTCAGAACCAAAGAACGACTTTAGATTTGTGTGTACGTGATATATGGAAAAGTGTACCAGAAAAGATATCTCCTCAACAATTAAATTACTTCTTTAATTAAAAAGCTGTTTTATGGAAAACCTAGGTAAGTGTGCCTGCCCACTGAGACAGGGACCGAGCCAGATAAAAGTCATTCCCTGACTCATTCACAGGAAAGCTTTTATGACAAAGTAGTTAATGCCAGAAGTGCACAAAATGCTACAGGATGTCACCCATATGGGTTAACTTTATAAAAACAAGACCTTTAAAATACAGTGAAGCCTTTATAACACGGTATAATGAGATGGGTAGTGATCATGAAAGTCTTTCATAATACATAGAGGAGGTTCCTTGTAAGTTCCTTGTAAGTTATCTTCTGTCAGAATAGGAAAGGGATTGTTGAACTTAAGATGAGTTATTTGTTTTTATTTTAGAAACAGATGAGATCCAAATATGCTAGCTTTTTCTGTGATAAAAATTATTCTATCTGAAAAATTGTTTTAAAAAAAATAAAAATCAGCACTATAAAATTGCCATGAAGAACGAAGGTGGGAAGGAGACATTTTCTTTGTCTGGCTGACCCAAGAAGGCTGTGACCAAGGTGAACTAAACGCTTTGTCTTCCCCAAACCCATCACCTCAGGCTGGGTTAAGTGCTCTTCTCTCTGCACTCACATAGCACCCTGTGTACACATCCATCCAACAAATGTGTATTGATCAATAACTAAGTATCAGTGTATTAGATGGTGGGTATAGCAAACAGACAGCAAACAAAACCATCAAAAATCCCAGCTCTCATAAAACTTACAACCCAACTGGGAGAAAACAGATAATTTAAAAAATGAATAGGATATGTAACTTAGATGGAGATAAACATTGTGGGAAAAACCAAATGAGAGAAAGAAATTAGGGAGTGCCAGGGAATATACTGCAATTTTAACTTCAATAATCTGAGAGAGCATCACTGAGAACTTGATGTTGAGAAAAGGCCCAGTGGAGGGGAGCAGGCGAGGCCTGCAGATATCCGGGGGAGGGGTTTACTGAGTGAGAGAACAGTAGGTACAGAAGCCCCCAGGAAGGACTGTGCTTTGGGTTTTAGTTGGAGGTGAATGAGTGAGGGGGAGGAGAAGAACTGAGGCCAGGAATCTGGGGGAGGAGGTAGGGATGCAGCTGGCAGCCTGGACAGAGCCTTGGAAGCTTTGCAAGATTTGGGCTTTTACTCCACATGAGATGGGAAATCCCTGGAGGGTTCTGTGCAGAGGTCATGACATGGGCTGCCTTGTGTTTTAACAAGAGCACTTGGGCTGTGTTATCAAGAGTAGACTGAATGAGGGCAAGTGGTGCAGAAGAGAACTGTGGAGACAGGGCAGTAATCAAGATGAGAAATGATCCACAGTGGCTTGGACCAGAGTGGATGTGCTGAGAAGGGTTTGGATTCTCAGTCTCCATGTTACACTGAAATTGTCCACTTACTCTGTCTCCTCCACCTGCACAGTGCATTCCCAGTACCTGTCACAGTGCTCACCCATAAAGATCAGGAACTGTGTCCTTTTTGGAAATGAACCATGCTCATTTTGAGGGTTATATAGAGGTTATTGCCTCAAGTTGTGGATAAGAGGCAGTTGAGATAGAAAAAGTGACTTATTTAAGGATTAAAGGAAAAATCACTGGTTGATAGTGGGTTACTATGAGAAAGCAGATGATTAGGGAGTATATTCTTGGTCATAAGATCTGATTTTAAGAAAAATCCTCCTTTCCCAACACATCACTGGGTATTTTGGTCTAAGACATAAAACTGTTTCAATCTGATGTAATGCTTGGACCTACTGCATCCCACAATTCCGGGACATGCCTTTCCCACAGAATGCAATGCAGTGTGGATCCATGGTTGTGCAATGTGGCCATGATTTATGGACATCTATCTATCTGTCATATCTTTGGGAAATCTCTAGCACTGGGAGTATCACAAATTCACATAACAGAAACAAAGCAAAAGCCATGATCTTACATACTATTCGTTCATGGACTTGTTGGTTTGGGTGTAGTGATTGAATAATGGTTCCCAAAGATGTCAAATCCTCATCCCTGGAACCCGTGAATATTTCCATTTGTGGAAAAAAGGTCTTTGCAGATTTGATTAAATTAAGGATCTTCAGATGGGGGATAATCCTGGATTACGCAGGTAGTCCCAAAATGCAATCACAAGTGTCCTTATAAAGAAAGGCGGAGGTAGATTTGAACCAGACAGAAGAGGAGAAGGAGTGTGACCCAGGGGCAGAGACTGTTGTGGTGCAGCCACAAGCTAAGGAGTGCAACAGCCACCAGGAGCTAGAAGAGGCAGGGAAACTTGGCCCTGCTGACACCTTAACTTTGGCCCGGCAATACTGATTTTGATCTTCTATTCTTCAGAACTGTGAGAGAATAAATTCCTGTTGTTTAAGCCAGCAGATTTATAGAAATATTATCATAGCAGCCACAGGAAAATAATACATTCATTTGATAATGAAGTGAACTTTAATTTACTTCTTGGATGGCCATTTATCCTCCAAAGGAGCAACTAAATTTTGTCTTTAAATTTTTTATGAGTATTTCAGCAATGAGTCTATGCACAAGAGTGAGATTAAGGCTGAGGCAAGGTGATTATAACACTCTTTGGTATGGGGTATCCCTGTTCAGCCAGGATCCTCCTAATTTAGGGTGTGAGAAGTTTGTTTTCTAATTAGCATTTTTATAACTTGTAAACAGTGGTTGAAAGGAAATTATACTACTGAATTGTTTTGCTTTATGATTTTATTTACTTTATGGTTAAAATTCAATCTGTTCAAAGATTCCCAATCACCTGTAGACGTTTCTATCTGTTTCCTGAAAAAATTAAGAGCGAGCTTCTCTCTGGAGCTAAGGGTCATTCTTCAGGGATGGTGGCAACACATATCCTAAGGATGTCTTATTCTCCATTGATCCACATTCTAAGGTGGCCCATGTCTAAATAGATGACTCAAGGACCCTTCAGTTGGGGCTGTACCCATCTGTCTGTACAGGTTTTCTCACCCTTCGTTAAATCTTCAGGCTCCTTCATGTGTGGATGAATGAGACTAGAAGATGCTCAAGGACAAACCTTCTAGACAACAAGCTCTTCTTCCAGATCCTCTGGCACATTGTATCTGCACCCTGGAGGGGAAGGAGCACCCTTACTGTGTGCTGAGTTAACTGTGAGCCCAACCTTCTGCCCAGAGGATGACAGATAGAGGCAGGTGGTCCTAGGGTCACTATTTGGGAAGTGCCATTTGAATACACTGGGCACCTGTGAGTCTGGAGGAATCACTGCAGGGTCAGCTGTGGGCATATCCACCCTGGGACACATCACAAAGAAAGGAGAGGGAAATAAAATGATACCTATATAATTGCCTCATGGATAAGATTCCTTGTCTTGTTGCAGAAACATAGTCCATTATATAATGACTGTGGTGGGTGATAATGTTCCGATTCCTCCTCAGTACCACGTGTGATTTGCTACTAGTTTATAAGGAATGAATGACAGCCTCTGTCCAGTCTGACTGCCATAGTAGGGGACATTCAAGAGAGCACAGATTTTCAAGTCATGCAGATCTGGGTTCAAATTTGGGGCTCGCCGCATTCTACCTTTGCCACTTTGGTCAATTTGATTACCTTTAGTTTTATCACCTGTAAGATGGGAATAATATTTCTTAATTCATAACATTCTTGTCAAGACTAAGTAAAAGAGTTAACAAAAAAGATTTCCACACTGCTGGGCAAATAGTAGTCGCTAAATTCTTTGCCCTTTTCCATTTGTCTTTTTGTTGAACTAAACAAAATTCACAAGAAGAGTAGTAAATGTATTGAACTCATTGTCTGAAGGGGTAGTAAGAGCAATGGTTCGGCCAAAATAAAATAAAATAAATTTTAAGGATTTATGTAAGGGAATGAGGATAGATCTGTAGTGGGTTATTAACGGAAGGCAAGATCTGCATGTATTTGTACCCCAGCGTGGTGGTTTTATTTATAAATCTGGAAGCTGTTGTCAGCCTGTGAAAATAGCAATAACAATGTTTTGTTCATAGACACAGCTTTGGGCCCCATCAGGACCATGGTACAAAAGGCCAGTGGAAGCTGAGAGGGCTCAATAGACAGGAAGGCTGGCGCTGATCTGCACCAAGTACTGCCAGGAATAACAACATAGTCCAGCTTCTATATAAAGGATGGGAATGGGCCAAGATGACAGTTAGAATGAAGCATAGGTTCTGTGCTCTACTTCCAGGAGGTATTTTTTTCTTCTCTTATTCTTTGAGATCAGAACAAAGAAACAATTGACTGGATATAGAAGTTTCACGACAAGTAAATGACATTTTGTTCGGGATAATTGCAGGGTTAGCATTGTTTCCTTTTGACAGTTGATCAAAAGGAAATTAAAATTCTCAAGGCAAACTGCCCCCATGTAGATCAACAAATAAGCTAATGCAGTCAGTTTTCTTCCTAAGACTTTGGAAGGCAAACTGAGAGATCTTTCTAGAAATTTCCTCCTCAGTTGACTTGATTGGCACTCCCCTACATAATTGCTCTACTGGCGCTGCCACTGGGTGGTTGTCATCTCCACTCTACTCAGAGAATTCTATGGCTTCTTTCTGGAGCTTTCCTGCATTCTTATCTTAAACTCCAGGTAAAGAACAGTACATTCTGAGTATAGCCTTAAATTTTTCTTGCATTTTGAGAACCCATCATACTTGTAAATGTCCATTGGCTCCATCCCTCTTTTTTAGAAATGAGTTTTCCATGCTGTTGACATTAAGAAGCCTGGAGACTGATGGTTTTTACATTTTCATTTGCTCAAAGTTATGCCAGAATTGTCCAAAAATACTGTTCTAAAACCTTTGTCCTAAAGAGTTCTGCTAAATTACAAGGCAGACCAAATTCAGGCTGTTGGTTGGAGTGATGTTCACCCATGGGGAGGCCTTGTATGCTAAAACTTAGACTTGAACGAAGAAGATTGAAGGATACTTCTTGTCTTTCATATTGGTGCCTCCTAGAAATGCAACCTTTTAACCAGACGTTCCAGGACTTAGTTTTTCAGCCAGTTTTAAGATCTCTCTTTTTTTCTCTCTTTTGATGAAGTGGAAAATGGCATAGCCTTGCTATCTGCAGGCAGGGAAAAAAAAGAAGAATGTTACATTCTACGTGCTCATTATATCTTTAATTTTCTAAAACTGTGACTACTTGCCAAATTATTCTGGCTTCCTATGAGGACATGCCGTTTGTCATCAGAAAACTTTTGAACTCTACATAAAGGCAAAATATCAGAGGACATTTTTATATCTTGACAAGGCTTGTAAAAACAATTAGACCGCATTTTATGGGTTTTGTTCGGGTTGAATATGATTCTGGTCACCAGAAAGGGATTTCTCATTCATTTCTTGATTAATTATTAACACGTCCGTAAGGTTTAGTCAGGAAAACAGAAACCATGTTAGGTATGTCAAACAAAGGAGATTTAAAACAGGGGACTGGTTGTCAAAGTAAGAGCTGAAGGAACAAAAAAGAAGGGCAGGGCAACGGAGACATTAGACTGTAAAGCTGCTACCACTGGGGAACGAAAGGGCAAGGGGTGGGGGCAGCACCCCGGCATGGGCTCACTGGAACGCTGGAGTCTGCGGCTGATTGTGAACCTTCTGATTCTACTGCTGGAACTGCAGAGGCTGCTCCTCAACGCTGCCACTGCCGCTGCCGCTGCTGCTGGAGTGGCCAGCACCCCTGGAGCCCAGAACTGCCCACTGCCAGAATTGACTGCCAATACTGGGAGCACAGAGAAGAACAATAGCTTCTCTCCTCTTCCCCCTTTCCGACACCTTCCAGTGGCTCCCACTGCTTGGATCTAACTGGAAGTCAGTTGGCAGGATTCTGGGGAATGTACTTTGCAGGGTTTAGCTCCCTGCAAAACAGCCGAGCCTAGAAGAAAAGCAATGGAATCGAGAGCAAACAGATAGCGGACCAGCTCAGTTCACTCCTTCGTAGAGGTGGATGTGTCATGGAACAATGCAAGGTGTGACATCCCCCTTGCCTGTTCTGTGAATGAGTAAATGTTCATTTGGTTTCTTTTCATTCCCCAGAATATTGTTAATTTTGAGTAGCTTCCATTTATTAAATATTTAAAGATGGAACATCACTATAAAAATCAAGCAATACATTCTGTGATTTATCTTTTGTAATTTATTTCTTTTGAAAGTTTTGGAGGGATGGCAACCAACATTGACTTACACTATTAAAAAGATGCTAAGTGACATGCAAACATTTCTCATTTAATACTTACAACTTATGAGGTAGGACTTACTTTTATCCCCTCACAAAACTGTGTCTCAGGGAAGATTTCATGGCTTTTCATTTCCAGAGCCAGGACAAGAACTTGGCCTAATGCTATTCAGTCAGTATGTGGGCCCTTCCTATCTTGGAAAAAGAAAGTTGCAATTTTTTTATTAATACTTACAACCCAAGAGGTACATGGATATAGGAAGAATAGGATTTATGAGTAGGTTGCCGAAGTGTTTTTGTTTTGTTTTGTTTTTAACTTTGTAATACTACTGTGAGCTCAAAGGAGCAATGTACACTCCGGTGGGTAGAGGGGCGGATCTTGAACTTGCAGAATTCTTTGCTTGAATCTCTTGACAGCACAGGATTCAGTCTGTCTTATACAGTTTGCATTTGCTTATCTGTTATTTCCTCCCAATAGATTGGAAGCATCTGGAGGATTCAGTGGCATCATGTTCATATCTGAATCCTACACAGGGCCTGGCAGAGGGCTGGCACTTAGAGGGGCATGTGGCTATTTAATCGTGGGTATTGGAAGGCTCTGCCTGCTTCATGGGCTACACAGGACCAGAGCCCAGGACCCATCATCTTCAGAGACAACTTTGTTCAAGTCTCCACCACTTACTGTGTGCCCTCAGGAAAATTATTAATTTTTCTATAATCTCCTCCATAAAATGATAATAATAGCTACCCCTCAAGGGTCACTGGTAAGAACATGTTGGTTACTGTATGTAAAGTTCTTGGCACTGTAGCTACTATATGCTAAATGCTTAATAAATACCAGTTTATCATAGTATCATTTCTTTTTGAAGTTACCATATATCAAAATCAATTTGATCCATACTTGAAAATAATGCATTGATTTTAAAAGATTTATAAATAAGAGATTACCTATATATTAATATAAACAAGATTTGCTTCTTTGTTTAGTCTTTGTTGAGCTTTCTGGAGGGAAAAAGCAATGGTTGAATTTGAAATGATCTGAGTTTTCAAGTGCAAAGGTGGGTAAATCCAACCGTGTATGTACGCATGTGTGTACTTACTTGTGCATGTGGTATCTTTATGACATTATTCTCTTCTGAAAAACTGTTCTTTGGGATCTCACGTGCTGATTTACTTACTGTAAGTTTTCTATATTCTTGTTAATTACAGTGTCGGCATTTGATCTTGCTCCCCTGGTTGTTTTTCCAAATTGCTGGTTATTTGCTGCTTCCTTCTATAAAAGTGCTAGAAGTTGATGCCAATGTAGAAAACTCAAATATTGGCTGCATATTTTCAAGTATATTGTTTTGGAGAAGGAGAAAGTCAGAACAGCATATCCTGACATTTGTAGCTTTGGTTTAACCTACAAAAGCTAATTGGAAATTAGCCTTGTCCCGCACCGTTGCAGAGCCCGAATGCCTTCAGAGCCCGTCGTATTCTCCAACTGAGATCCCTCTTTTACCAGGGCACATATTGCTTCAGCAAAAACTCTACAGATTTGATACTAATTCTCAGAAAATTCTAAACTGACATTAACTGGGTTTCCTTTATTTTTTACAGTACAAACCTCTAGTCCACACTTGAGACAGTTCTCTAAATTCAGATCGTAAATCTGCCTCTGTTTCAGGATTCTCCACCCTCAAAAATGAATATTCATTCATCTATCCATTCATTCATTCATTCATTCATTCATTTAACAAATATATTTTGAGCACCTACTCTGTGCCAGGTGCTGTTCAGTGCTGTAAGTACAGAGTGAAAAAAATAAGGAAAAGTCCCTGGTTTTAAAATGTTAAAGCTAAGTAATCTCTGACTTCTAAATATTTCAAAAGCACCTTAAATTTTGATGCCATATTTTTATTAAAGCAGGATTGCAATTATATGTGTATAAAATTACTGCAGGTCGGTAAGTGGAAAGTGGAGGAATTGCCTTCCAGACAGCCTTCTCCACTTCATACCTGAAGTCCCTCTTAACAATAAAAAATAAATCAAAACAGTTACCCTCATAGTTATAAAGGGGAAAGTCAGTTGGAATACTTCTTATTACTAGTGACAGATAACCTAATTTAATGATCTAGATAATAAAGAGAGTTCAACAAAACAGAAAGTTGAAGGGACGGGTGGCTTTAGGCACTGTTGCATCCACAGGTTTAGGTGGTGTCAGGGCCTCAGCTTCATTTTTCTGAGAATCTAGTGGAATGCAGCCAGCTCACCTGCTCCTGCGCTCCCTGCAGTGTGTTTGCAGCTGGGCTGTGGGTTCTCTGCTTTCCTCTTCCCTGTGTCGTGAGGGCACCGCTGCTCTTCATCTCACCAGGCATGATTTATATGTAGCCTGAGGATAGTATATCTGAAAATGAGTTCATTCCTTCTTTAAGATCCAAAATCCATTTAAGAATAGATACAGATGTGGATGGTTGATAAGTGTCAAAAATGGCCTGGCACTGTCACAAACGATTCTGGCAAAATCCATGGGGTGGGAAGAGATTTGAGTGGAGGCCAACAGAACCCTGATATAGTGGTAAACAATCATCATCATCATCTCACCGGGATAAATTGGGAATTGGGGAGAGAAGGATTTCAGGCTTAGAATGTGCAAAGCTATCTCTGGTAAAGGATTAAAATTTGGATCTCAATAAACAAAGCAGCAGTCATAATAGAATTTACAGACAAGGAAATACAAATGGCAAACAAATATATTTCTTAAATGTTCAACCTTTCCAGTAGTTCAAGAAATAAAAATCCAAATGGTGTCAAGTTATTATTTGGCACTTATTAAACTAAGAGTCGTCATTTATAGTAGGAAAATCTAGAAACAATTGAACTCTACGGTGATGAGAAAATGGTTAGATCTACCACGGCGTATCAGTTCATTGGAATTCAGGGAGCAATGGAAAAGGATATGAAAAGGACAAATATGGAGGCTTTGAAGGCTTCTCGAGGGTATTTATTAGCCTACACTGAGTGAAAAAAGAAGGAAGTTCTTTCTTTTCCTCTGGCTTCTCAAAGTTCTGGGTTTGAGCACCAGCTATCGCATGAACTATCTAGCTCCACCTATAAAGTCAGGCATCTCCAGCAGGTGCCAAGCACCCTCCTAAGATTCAGTGTTCTCTTGTCTGTAATCATGGTGCTCACCTCGTGGGGCCATTGGGAAGATCAAATGAGCTCATTCGAATGAAGCACTCAGCGCAGTGCCAGGTGCAAAATAAGCCAAGGAAATCACTACCGAATATTATTACTGTAACTGTGTTTAGTTTTTCTTTGTCAAATTGAAGATCAGAATGCATGATAATGGAATGGGTGAAATTTTTATTTTTGAGCATTTTACTTTATAATGTTTTACAATTTTTAAATGCTGACACATTTTAAAGAATGTATTTCTAAGTCCAAACACTTCCCAGGGCAAAGCCCTCCTCCCAGGGCCTCGTCCTTTGAGCAGCTGGAAAGCTCGATTCCACAACCCTACCGCAAGTGCTCAGGATGAGGATATTAAACTGAAGAGTCCACTGCACAGATTTAAAATGGACCGATTGTATCTTTATCCTTTCTGCAGCTGCTTTCAGAGAAACTGCTGTTCTTAGATGTCTGATTATTCCACACCTGTGAGGATATAGTATTGCTCCTTGAGAACCAAATCATGTCTGAAATTTCTGGTGTCAGATGGTCTTTAAAAAAATGAATGGCTTAGCATTTCCCCAGAATGCTGCATTCACGGGAGGGGTCTTCCACCTGACCTGCTGGGAACAATGCATCTTTCAGGCTCCCCGGCAGTGAATGGGACGCTCTGAACTCCTCTCTTTAGGGTTATTATTCTGAGATCCTCATTGTCGGCAGTGCCTTCTTGGCAGCTGGACAGTAAAATGCATCTTTCTATCAATTCAGCCTCTTTCCTTTTTTCTTTTTTTTTTTTTTTTTTTTGGCAGTAGCTGCTTGGCTAAAAAAGCAAAAACCAGCATAGCTACACTTTATTTCTGTGCACCTGCATTATTTATGCCGTCAGAAACTCAAGGCAAGAAGCTGAAACTGTGATTATTATTAGGCTTGGGAACTGTGGGACAAGCAAAAGAGACTTTCTTTTAATGTGGGTGGCAGGAAAATAAAATGACAATCCGGAAAGAACAAATTCTAAGGCATGAACTCTGAAAATGATCTGCCAGTTGACTGTGAGGAGGATGGCATCTTAACCAAGTGTGTGAGCTGCTTGCCAGTCTTCCCGAGGCTCTGCTGCTTGCCACACCAGCTAGGAGGGGGAAGGTCGATTGTGGTAGCCTGGTAGTGCACCTTCCCAGGAGAAGAACAAGGGGCTTCTATTCTGCGCATGAATAGCTATCAGAAGGGCTCAGTTTGGGTTTGCCCGAGGAACTGGAGCAGCCAGCAGTGCAGAGAGAGGAAGGAACATCCTAAATGGCTTCTGTGGCTTGAGTGATAAAAACATCATCTTCTGGCTTTGAAATGGACAGAAACATTCTGAAGGGCAAACCATGAAGAGAAAGGGGATATGTGCTGATTTCATTTTTTTAAAAAAGACTGTTTGTAGGTTCACAGCAAAATTAAGAGGGAGATACAGATTTCCCATCTATCCCCTGCCCCCACACATGTATATCCTCCTCCATTATCAACATTCATAGTGGTACACTTGTTATAATTGATGAATCTACATTGACATAATCATCCAAAGTTTGCATTGTGGTTCACTCTTGGTGTTGTACATTCTATGGGTTTGGACAAACGTGTAATAATACATATCTACCATCACACTTTTGTAGGGGAAGCAGAATTTTACCTCTATCTCTTAGGGTTGTTTTTTTTTTTGCTGGCCCTGAGATTTAAATTGACATAAAACAGATCAACAGGAGAAAAGCATTCAAATTTATTATAAGTTTTACATGACACGGGAGTCCTCATAAGAAAATGAAAACCCAAAGAAGTGGCAAAACCTAAATGCTTCTATATTAGATTGAATGAAGACAGGCCGTTGTGGAAAAGTAATGAAATTATGTGGGCAGGCTAAAGGAAGATAAGAATTATTTTTACAAGGTCTGTTTGTATGGAATTATTTTATTTTTACAAGGTCTGTTTGTATGTGACTTCCCATCGAAGAATGTTTCTTTTCTCTTGGTACAGGGGGGGCATCTTTCACAGGGAGTTTTTATCTCCTGTTTTCAGAAAGAAGGGGGCGATGAGAATGCCCTTCTTGCATAACATTTCTTGGTGTTTAGCTCTAAATAATCCCTATACCGCAGTGGCATGTTGTGGGGTGCATATTCTGCCACGTTTCACTATCGCACAGAGTAGTTTCACTGCCGTAAAAATCCTCTGTGCTCCATCTCTTCAACCCTCCCTCCTCTCTTTCCCCTGGCAACCACTGTTTGTTTGTTTTTTAAATTGTGTCCATAGTTTTGCCTTTTCTATAATGTTTTATGTTGGAATCATACAGTATGTAGCCTTTTCAGATGGGCTTCTTTCATTTAGTAAGCCTCCTTCATCATGCATTTTCATGGTTTGATATTTCATTCTTTTTAATGCTGAATAATATTCCATTGTCTGGATATACTACAGTTTTTTTTTTCTTCCATTCACTTACTGAAGGACATCTTGGTTGCTTCCAAGTTTTGGTAATTATGAATAAAGCTGCTACAAACATTCTGTGTGCAGGTTTTTGTGTAGACGTAAGTTTTCAACTCCTTTCTAAATACCAAGTAGCATGATTGCTGGATTGGATGTTAAGAATATGTTTTGTTTTGTAAGAAACTGTCAAACTGTCTTCCAAAGTGGCTGTACCATTTTGCAATCCCATGAGCAACAAATGAGAGTTGCTGCTGCTCCACATCCTCTCCAGCACTTGATATTGTTAGTGTTCCAGATTTGGGCTATTCTAGTAGGTATGTAGTGGTATCTCATTTTAATTTATAATTCCTTGATGCCATTGAATGTTGAGCATCTTTTCATATGCTTATTTGCCATTAAGATATTTGGGCCATTTTCTAATCAGGTTGTTTCTTATTGTTGAGTTTTAAGAGTTCTTTGTATATTTTGGATAACAGCATTTTTTCAGATACATCTTTTGCAACTATTTTGTCCCAGTCTGTGGCTTGTCTTCTCATTCTCTTGACATTGTCTTTTGCAAAGCAGAAATTTTTCATTTTAATGAAGTCCAGCTTACAAATTATTTCTTTCACTGATCATGCTTTTGGTGTTGAATCTAAGTGTCATCATCATACCCAAGGTCATCTAGGTTTTCTCCTATGTTCAAAACACTTCTTCTTCTAAAGGATATTTCGGATGAACATTTTCCCCAGTTAGCAAAGGCCATTGATGAGCAGGATGATATATTCAAATCACTTGAAGAATACACAGCTGTTATAGACCAATTAGTTGAAGAATACAGTGAAGGTTCACTGACTTCGAGAATCATGACATCACACTCAAATTAGCATTTCGGCGTCAGCTAGTTGACATCACCAAGGCATCTAAAGAACTACAGATGGAATCGGTTGAGCTCTCATGTCAGCTCTCAGATGACATTATAAAGTCATTGTTTGATGCTAAGAAAGATCCAATTGAAATATGGAAAAATGCAGTAGAATACTCATGCCTTTGGCAATATACCTTAAAAATGCTTTTTTGCTTTTCAACCACTTATTGCTGTGAATCTACATGCTCCTACCTAACCCAAATCAAGATGCCCTTAAAATCACAAATGACTGACACACATCTAGAAGATCAACTGAAACTGTGGACCTCCATGCTGCAACCAAATATTCAAATGCATTCCAACAAAAAGCAGACACAAGAAAGGCATTAAAAGGTTAGTTAACTTTGAAATTAACAAATAGTTTCTACTTTTTGAAATTGTTAAGTACATCGTAGTTAGATTTCTATAAAATAATGTACATTTTTAAAGTATATCTAATTGAAGTTTCTTGAATGTGGCCTTATTTGATTACAGCTAAATTAATGTGACCTTCTAAGATGAAGAACTTCCCCACCCCTGCACTAGATTATCTTTGAGTCTGCGGTTTTATACAGTAAAAATGGGCAATCAGCTCACATATGGAGAAGGACTGGGGTGAGAGACATCTTTTGTGTACATGGACAGATTTTCACCATGAACCCTAATCCTGGGACTTTTCTATGACAAAATCTGGACCAATCCTATACTAAAAGGCATTTTAAAGATGTCTAGTTTCTGAGGATATTCTGTTTTCTCAGGGTGATCATGTGATATTATTCAAGTCCTCTATGTACATCGTGCAAACTATGTACTGTGCCACCTGCAGCTCATTTAAATAGTGATCTTTGTGCCAATAGAATATATGTTTGCTCTATAAGGAGCATGTGTTAAGAAACTTGAAAAGAACATTACTTAAAAAATTTTTACTTGGTCTTGAAATCAGATGACCTAGGTTTCAATCTGCCACCTGTATGTGTCCTTGAGCAGGTAGCTCAGTTACCTCCTTATTACATGGGCTTACAAAACCCTCCATAAAGTTGTCCCATATCTGTCCAGTTTATGATGTGCTCCTTACTCTTGTTAACATTCTGTCAATCTGGTCTCTTTTTCAATTCTTCTAACATGCCATGCTTCTTCTCATCTTTGGGGTTTTAAACACACTGTTTTCTTTGCTCAGGACTTCCCCAACTCCTCAACTATCTCACTCTTCTTTCTTCTTGACACAAGGGTCATGCCTTCAGGGAGCCCTTCTATAAAACCCCAGACTGAGTTAGGACTTCCTGGACTAACACCAGTAGCTATTTTTCTGTATCACTCATTAATTATTAAATGCTGAAATTCTTCAATAACTATAAAACTTCATGAGGTCAAGGTCTGTGTCTGTCTTGTTCACTGCTATATCCCCCAGCTTAGCACGGGTCCCACCACACAGAAAGTACTTGTTGAAGATTTTTAAATGAATAACTGAATGAACTGAGGTAGATCGTCTCCAAGGTCTTTTTCCATCTGAAGGAGTCAGTGGCACTAATTCAGTAAAGAGCAAAGATGTGCTGATTGTGTTTGTATTAGAGCTCATTTGCTTTCAAGTTATAGAACACCCATTCAAGCTGGCTTCGGCAAAAAGAAAAATTATTGGTATGATGTTGAGGTGGCTCAGAGAACCTAAAAAGGAATTGTAAAAACTGGAGAGGCCCTACGGAGCTCAGGGTCTGTAACTGGGACCTCATATTGGTAGGAATCTGACTGCAAACTCCTCATTCTTTTACAAGTTTCCATTGTTACTCATTCCCAAGTGGACAGACTTCATGGGGTCAGAAACCTTCCTTTCACCTTGACTTTGTGGTTCTCTGCCTCTGGCAAGAGCACCCCCTACTGCCTCTCAGCTCCCATTCTTGTTTCAACTCTCTTTACTGGCAATTGAGGATTTCATGGTGCAATTTCCTATAAAAAATTGCTTGAAGAAAAGGCCAGTGTTAAGTCTTATTACCCTGGAAGTTTTTTTTTTTTTAGTTCTTCCCACCTCTGGCACAAGTGGATTCAGGCTCTCTGGGTTCTCACTTCTCTTTGGCAAAGTTGCTGATATCATAGGTAAGCTTGGAGGATATTGACAACTTTACATTATGGGGAATTCAATAATTGAACCTCTCGCTTTGCATATAGAAAAATCAAGCCCTAAAAGCTTCAGTGATGAGCTTGACTCACAGACTTCTTTGGTGGTGGTGGTGAGGGGCTGGATTTCACATAACCCCTTTGTCTCCACCCAGTACCCTTTGAATGGCCACATTGCCTCTTCAGAAAGAACTTATATTAATATTTTGGTTCTTTGGTTGATAACCTATGTAAAAAAAAAAAAAAAGGTGTGGTTTCCCACAGATAAAAGTGCAGGAAATAGCCTCCAGGCAGATTTGATAGGTTAAACCCCTAGGGATAGCATTGAATACTAACCATCCTGTTCCATTCTGAGAACAAAGCCTTTGCTGCAATGTTCAGCCCAATCTTAACTGTAGATGATAGAAGAAGAGCAGTATAGTCCCTTAGTTTCTTTTCTTGTTGCCTGTTGAGCATGTTCTCTGACACAGCCACCCAGGCAGGCCGGTTATTAAAAATATTGTTACTACAACTTAAGTCCTTTTATAGATAGAAATTCCAGAATGAGAGGACTTGCTGGAACTACCAAAGGCAAACTAGGCCACCCTTTGCCTTCTGGGAGGCCTACTGTGAAGGCACTGCAGTAGGTTTTCCAGCAGTGTGTTTGCTATCAGCTGGAAGAGAATCCCCCTCCCCTGAGGCCCCACAGCACTTTGCTGTACTTCTCTTGGGATATTTATTGTCTCCCATTGTCTTTCCTACTACCTCATTGAGGTCTCGTGTTCTTTTCTTCCATAGGGTCTTGCCCAGAACATGTGCTCAGCACACGTTTCTTACCTGTATTGATTTCCTATTGTTGCTGTAACGAATTATCATTATTGCAAACTTAGTGGCTTGAAACAATGCAAATTTGTTGTTTTATAGGTCCAGAGGTCAGAAATGTGAAATGGGTCTCACCGGGTTAAAGTGTAAGCAGGGCTTTGCTGCTATAGGCTCTAGCAGAGGATCTGTTTCCTTTCCTTTTCCAGCTTCTACAGGCTGCCCCCATCTTGGCTCATAGTCCCTGCCTCCATCTTCAAAGCCAGCAATAGTGGCCAGGACCCTGTCGCGCTGCCATCTTTCTACCTCCTTCTTCCACTTTGAAGAACTCTTGTGATTACATTGGGGTCACCAGATGATCCTCGATAATCTCCCTATTTTAAGGTCAGCTGATTGACAAACTTAATTCTCCTTTGACATGTAAGATAACATATTCACAGGTTCCAGGGATTAGGACATGGACATATGGGGGATGGGTTAGGGGGCAGCATTAATCTGCCTATCACATTGCCCAGACATAATTACTGAAATTAGTAGTGTGACTGTTGGAACAATATTGATGGCTGCCTCCTGTATTCAAATCACTTTCTGAAAAGTTGCAATAAACATTTTTTTCTGAAATTGATTTTTTTTTCATTTACCTGAGGAGATAGTTATGCTTTAAATGTGCCAAATAATTATTTTGCTGCATTAAGATTTATATACATTTGATTTTATTGAGGCAAGATTCACATTTATTACAATGCTAGAACACTTGTTTTATATATATCCGTGTAAGGGTTATCATAGAAAAGTTTTTACATTAAAAAAATAACCAGGCATCAGCAGTTTTTGGAGTATGTGGTGTGTGCTTTTCGGGGGATGGCTTTTTTAGGAGAGAAGTTAATATCAGCAAACTAAATATTTTTTCTCTCTTACGTAGAATAAATAATTTAACAGGCTAAATGTGATCCTATACTGTGGATTTAGCTGTCATTAAGTGCTATTAAACAGAAATATAGTCTATGAAAATATAAATATAAATTCATAGTTCTCCTGATTTTAAGAACTATCATAATTTACTAAGGAATTCAGTGAAAACAGAAGATTATGTTTCGAGTAAATCTATTTTTGAGAAAGTATAAACTGTACCTGAATTAGTACATTCTTAAATTATTCTTCCTAATTTTGGAAATTAGCTCTGTCTCTCTAACTGTACTAGATATACTGCTAAATTTGAGCATCACTCCTTATAATTGTCCTGCAAGGTAGTTTTCAGTATTTCCATTTTACAGATAATCAAATCAAATCAAGGCTTAGAGAGGTTGAGTAAATTGCCCAGTCACAGAGATGAAAAGTCGGATTTGGGGAGTCCACATTTAAATCTAAGTGTGTCCGCGATTTCATAGTTCATACTCTTTCCATTTTAACACAGAAAGAGTCCTTGATACCAACATTTTGCACAACAACTGAACACAATGTATGACGTTGGGCTGAAGATTTTAGGATTGCTTCTCTGTTCTTGTTTATAGACACTGCACTGTTTTAATACAGGCACCACAAGGAAAGCATCCAGATCCATCCCTCTTTTTTGGCCTACTTCCTTATCCTTTGGAAATAGAGAGGAACAGAATACTTAATGACCTGTAAAAGCCAGATTTATAAATGTGCAATGGTGTCAGCAAAGAAAGATTCATGGTCCTAACATAATTTAAAAAAAAAAAAAAAAAAGAAAGAACAAAACAAAGATCCTGTTATAACATTTGCTCTAATTGCACTGGATGTTGCTAATGGAAAAAATGATATTTTGGAGCTTTCTTTTGGTTTGAGAAATTGAAGAAAAAGAGGTGATTTGTAGATGATTTTCCTACAAAACAAAATTCTTAGTTTCATGTGAGAAATCTTTTTTACTGAGAAAAAAATTTATTCCTTTCATTCAATCTATGAAAAGGCAGGCAGGGTGAAAGGAGAGGCCATTTTTATTCTTTAAGTGATTTTCGTGTCTCTTTTGTCCTTTTTCTTTGCCATCAACCCATGTGACTCATCAGTGTCCAGGAAGACTTTAAAGAGTCCTTGCATGAATGTCACCAACTATTAAGTAAAATTACTGATTTAATTACTTGGAAAAATGAAGAGCTGTTTTCCAGTTTCTTTTGCAGTGCTTTTGGAACACACTTCTCCTTTCTTCTTTAGGGATTCCTGGGAATTACACAAAATTCCAAAGCTTATTGAACATGTGGCATTTCACTTACACAAAGTTCTCAATATTTTTGATGGTGGACATGTGAGAGTTGGGAATGGAGTTCAGACAAGATGGCAAACGAGAAACAACTCCAGCCATAATGTCTCTGCAAGAAGGAAAGATTTTAGATGAAAGTGAAAAAAACAAACAAGCAGACAAACATAGATCAGATGAGGGTTGGAAGGAATGGTGCCTGAACCTATAGGAGACCCCATGGGAAGGAGTTGCAGAGCAGAACTGGAAGGAGAAAGGCATCAGCAGGGTCTAAACCCCAAGAGGACTGGAGACCAGCGACAAGGGTATGTGGGTTGGTTCAATTTCCCCTCCCTTGCATCTTGGACTACTGGTGGGCTCCCAAGCTGCTGGAAAGACCTGCTGATACCAGCCCAGAGACAGCTGCCACCAGTGAGTGGTGAGCCTCTTGTGGACGGGGCACCAGGTTCCCAGCTCTCTTGGAATGCCTCCTGCCCCACAGACCCGAGCTGATCGGCAGGTGCCATATTGCTTAATTTTCCCCTTCCCCTTCCCTACCTGAGACTGCTGAGAGAGACAATTTAGCCACCACCTGGAGGCACCCACAGGGAATAGGACCTTTCCTTTTGGGACCCTGCAGTGGATTGAGGGATACTCAGACTATGAACTCCCTACCCGCCAGACTTACCTGGTGCTGCTTGCCTGGTGACTCCAGCAAAGTGGGGCAAACCCCAAGACAGAGAGATATTGATCCAGCTTGGGCACCCCATGGGTGACTTGAGACCAGCATTCTTCTTCCTCAGTGTTTCGTTGTAGAGGTGTTTTACCTCCCTAGTTAAATATATTCCTAGGTATTTTATTTTCTTTGTTGCTATTGTGAAGGGTATTGAATCTTTGATTTGGTTCTCAGTTTAAAGCAATCTTAAGCAAAAAGAACAAATTGGGAGGTGTCAATTTATCAGACTTTAAGCTATACTACAAGGCTATAGTAACTAAAACAGCATATCACTGGCACAAGAACAGAGACATAGACCAATGGAACAGAACTGAGAACCCAGGTATAAAACCATCCTTATATAGCCATCTAATCTTTGACAAAGCAGACAAAAGCATACACTGGGGAAAAGAATCCGTATTCAATAAATGGTGCTGGGAAAATTGGATAGCCACATGTAGAAGACTGAAATAGGATCCATACTTCTCACCTCTCACAAAAATCACCTCACAGTGGATAACAGACTTAAACCTAAGGCATACAACTGTAAGAATTCTAGAAAAAAATGTTGGAAAAACTCTTACAGACATTGGCCTACGCAAAGAATTTATAAAGAAGACCCCAAGGGCAATCACAGCAACAACAAAAATAAATAAATGGGACCTGATCAAATTAAAAAGCTTCTGCATAGCCAAGAAAACTATCACAAGAGCAAACAGACAACCTACAGAATGGGAAAAAATATTCACATGCTACACATCCAATAAAGGGCTGATAACTAGAATCTATTTGTAACTCAGGAAAATCAGCAAGAAAAAATCAAACAACTGTATTAAAAAGTGAGCAAAGGACATAAACAGAAACTTTTCAAAGGAAAACAGAGTAATGGCCAACAAACATAAGAAAAAATACTCAACGTCTCTAATCATCAGGGAAATACAAATCAAAACCACAATGAGATATCACTTATCTCCAGTGAGAATAGCCTTTATCAAAAAGTCCCAAAACAATAAATGTTGGTGTGGATGCAGAGAGATGGGAACACTCATATACTGCCGGTGGCACTGCAAACTAGTACAATCTCTGTGGAAAGTAGTATAGAGATACCTCAAAGAGATACAAGCAGATCTACCATTTGATCCAGCAATCCATTACTGGGCATCTACCCAAAGGAACAAAAGACATTCTATTAAAAAGACATCTGCACTAGAATGTTTGTAGCAGCACAATTCACAATTGCAAAGATGTGGAAACATCCCAAGTGCCCATCAATACACGAGTGGATTAATAAAATGTGGTATATGTACACTATGGCGTTCTACTCCACCACAAAAACAATGGTGATCTAGCACCTCTTGTATTATCCTGCATAGAGCTAGAGCCCATTCCACTAAGTGAAGTATCCCAAGAATGGAAAAACAAGCACCACATGTACTCACCATCAAACTGGTATTAACTGATCAACACTTATGTGCACATATAGTAGTAACATTCATTGGCTGTCAGGCAGTTGAGGGGGGGGGTGGGTATATTCACACTACTGGGTGTTGTGCGCCTGTCTGGGGGATGGACACGCTTGAAGCTCTGACTCAGGCAGGGCAAAGGCA
>CAUYRT010034444.1:0-49228 GCA_963574885.1 Lepilemur ruficaudatus | reverse complement strand
TGTATTTTCCTGGATAGAGCTGAAACCCATTCTACTAAGTGAAGTATCCCAAGAATGGATAAACAAGCACCACATGTACTCACCAGCAAATTGGTTTCACTGATCAACACCTAAGTGGACATATAGGAACAACATTTATCGGGTGTTGGGCAGATGGGAGGGGGGAGGAGGGGAGGGGTATATACATACATAATGAGTGCAATGTGCACCGTCTGGGGGATGGACACGCTTCAAGCTCTGACTCTGGAGGGGAAGGGGGAAAAGGTAACACACAGTGTATTTGTCTCTGTGTTTCATCTGCATTGCATGCATAGGCTTGGGAGAAAGGTGACACAGGTAATGTGGAACTGTTTTCTCTACATTAGTGTATCTTTTATGTATCTTTTCTTTAATGTGTCTTTAATATATCTTTAATACATCTTTTCTTATTTCTGTTCTCCTTCCAACTGCTATATTATGTTACCTGGATTCCTTAGCTTGTTTTGAAGTTTTTTGTTTTTTGTTTTTTTTCCTCCATGTGTGGAAGTTTGTTCAAATTGATGCTTCTTGAGGGAATGAGCACTGGAAACTCCTCTCCAGGCATTTTGCTGATGTTACTCTCCTGGAACTTTCAGTGCTATAGTTAAGAAGTCTAGCCAACTGAGGAAATTATTAATTTCAAGTATTTAGTCAATAAGTAAAATAACATTATATGATATTAATAGATCTCGAGCAGGGAAATGTATGGTGAAAGTGTGTTTTGATTTGGAATGTGATGACAAAAGAGGCAAAACATATCTGTTAGTATTACTGCATTGTTTTCATAATTAGTGGTTTATGTGAACAATTTAAAAGGGTCAGATTATTTCACATGGTCAGAAAGCAAGACAAATTTTAATCAATTGTTCAAATATCCTTATGGCGAATAATGCTTGAAGCCCAGTGGTAAAGAATGTCTCACTTAATGTATTTGACTATCTCTGTACTCCATGTTAGGAGAATGGGTGATAAAACATTTTTACAATATAGTAAATTTCATGTATTTTATTTACGAGGTTGTTTTAAATCATGTGGACACTCTAACAGGATAAAATAATCCAAAACGGGAAGCAAGATCTTAGGCTCAGCATACAAAAAAAAAGGAAGGAAGAAAGGAAAAATAATGTATTGGAGTTTTGTAGTTTCCTGAGTGAATAAGAATCCAATTTTAATTTTTTTCTGAAATAAGAAGCATAGCAAGACACTATAAAAAGCAAGACCAAATGCAAATTATTATGGCAAGTCAAGCTCCATTATGTCATTAGTATATTATGAGTGAAGAAATGCACTTGGCAAAGAAAAGATATCCCTTTTTAAAAAAATTTTCTCCATATTTCAATGTAAATGAGATATCTCATTTACTCCGTTACTTGACAAGCCTTTCTCTCCTTTTCTGAGTAAAGTCATGTGAGGCATGATCTAAAGAGGACATCAGTATAACTTTACAGCTGTGTGAGCTCAGGGCATTAATCAACGCAGAGGCACAGAGAAAAGAACATGTGTTTAATAGCTTTGATTTCTTCTTTTCGTTTTCAGGGGCATTATGTTTCTTATATATGAAAGGAAAGGCATTGAGATATACAATTGTGATATCTAAATGTGAACCGCTTTTATTCTGCTTCTTTAACATACACTTGCTCCTTTCTTCTCTTCTTATTTGCTTATGTAACTGGCTGGAAATGTACTTTTCACCGTTTCCTATAAATGATTATTTGACTTTTGGAAATGGGAGGGAAAGACAAATTATGTCTGACACAGAGTCAGAAATAAGGTAATGATTACTATTCAGGGTCAAGCTTTTTCATTGCCATCCTTTCAAAAGACAAGCTACGTATGCAGCCATGCAATATTCCCTTAAAAATTGTGTGTTAGTCTATGTCATTCAAACAGAAAGGTAAGGAGAAATTACACTGAGTTCCCAGCGTAGTAAGTACTTCTTTCCCTACCCCTCCCCTTCCTGCGCATGTGTAAGACAAGACAAAACGTTGTCAAAGCAGCAATTATTGCCAATTCCTCAGCTGTTTGTATGTGATGGATGTCAACTTTCAACACAGCAGGGATGTGAGCTGCAATATATATATACATATATATATATAAAAGTGTAGTATCTACAACTGTTGGTAACTACAATGTAAAATTTCTTGCAGAAAGATATATAAAAACATTACTGTTATAGTCAGCTAACTACCCACCGATAGCCACCACCCTCTTCTTTTCTAAGAAGGTCCCCACCCCAAGTTGTGTTCAATGTTAGAAATACTAGCTTTCTCAGTCTTCCTTGGTGCTAGGGATGGCCATGCCATTTGGTTTTAGTCAATGATATTCAAGAGAAACGTACAGAGAGTTCTTGGGAAAGCATTCCCTCACTTCTTAAATTAGTAGGTGTAAACATGACAACTGAGGTTATTTTCCTCTTCCTCCTGCTAAGAATGCTTATGTAATACCTGGAAGTTCAGCAGCCCTCTTGTGATTATGGAGTGATAAATATGATGTGGAATTTAACACTCTAAGGATGGTAAAAACACTTAACATTTGTTAAAAAAAAAATAGTATGTCAGTATAATAAAGAACATGATTCTAATTTTAATGTTGGACTACTGATTGCATTTAAGCTCCTCTATTACCTCTCCCCCTTGGCCCACATCTGAAAAAGCTGGTAAGAAATTCCAAGTACTTCCTACTTTGGTACCAAAGGTCAGCTCAAAGCACACAAGCCACAGCCTGTGCATGCCCCGGGAACTCTGATCCCATCCATAGGAAAAGACAATTCAGTCTCTGACCTTACTCTCCCAAGCCATTTTCAGACCTGCATGGAAACCTGCCCTGCTGTCCACAGAAAGCCTCATAAAGACTCTCTTGGTTTGTGCATGGGGTTATCAGAACAAAATCTTGTCCAAATTTTGGGTGGGGCATCCATGGAGTTTCTGTGGGGTGACCTCAACCATTGGTAGTATAAACAGAATATGTAAGTAATGACCATCGCCATTGGGGGGAATCTTTCTTCTTTTGTTTTAGCTTACTGATATAATTTACATTGCTCCCTGCTGGCTGGCTTGCTTTTTCAGTTGTCTGTTTGCTTTGAGCTGCTGCTTGCTAGAAATCTTGCAGTTGCTGGTTCATGCTACATTTGCTGAATTTTACTGAGTCTCTGTTGTAGATTTAACTAAGTCAGAAGTTTCAATAGGTGATGTTCAGGGACAAAGTATGGGTTTGCGATTCACTTTAAAGTGGCTTTAGGTTATGTGTCTCTGCCTGAACATGTCTGTGTATCTCAGATCAAATTATGTGTCATAATTCCAACAAAATCAAGCATATATTCTAGGCTCAGGGGAACAGGTCTTGCCCTGTGACCATGGGGTCTTTGTCTAAATCAGGTGTTGGCTTCCAATCTATAGAGTGCTCAGGGGAAGGCCTAATATCCCATGTGATTAAAAAATTGGGTGGTTTCATGGAATAAATATACACCATGTGGCCTTTTAAGGTGGCCACATAAAGCAGGTGGCTCAGTAGGACCCTACAAAATGACTTTGCTACTGTTCCCCCTGTACCTCTGTCATAAAAGAGATACTGGTCCTTAGGGTTATAGGGAAAACTACTCAAGGCATCCTAGTGTACAACCAAGGGTTTAATTTAAACCCAACTTAAGCCTGGAATACTTAAACCCTGTAAAGCAACCCTTGCTATATGGGAGGCCCCAAATCTTGATGGTGCTGATTTGAGATGTTCTAAAGGAAGAAATTTATAAATATGAACAGGGTGGAGGAAACGCCTTGAAGTATATATAGATACCACCAAACAAGGAAAAAACAAACCCGCCTGGATATAGGGGCAGGAAATAAAACTTAAAATAAAGGCCATAATTCAAATATTTTCTAAAAGAATTTATGACAAAAAGATAAAAGAGTGCTGATCGACTTTGCAGATTCTAGATTAACTTTAACATCTGCTGACGTCACCACCTAACCAACTTTCACAGACTTACTTGATACTAAATCTCCAATTAGAGTTAAACTTGAGTATTCCAGTAAATTTAAACTAAGTACCCTGTACATTCTTAAAAGAGTTAGCAAATATAAAATAGAGAGCAAAACTGGATATGCTTTACCACTTAACCATCAGAATTATTTCCTTTCCTAAATTCTCCATAGCTACAGCACCCATGTCCCTAAAATATCCCATAATTGATGTAAACACTCTGACCCAAGGAGTAATAAAGTCAAATTACAGTTTTAGTACTTATAATTAGCTTGACAGAAAGGGTGCCCATGACTTTCACTCCTGATTAAGATGGTTAATATAGATCAATGTAAGTTAAAACAGCATCTTCAAGGATTGAAACTGAAAATACAAGATCTGTTTACAGAAGAGGTAATTTTACACACTACTTCTCCATTTAACAATCAAATTTGGCTAGTTCTTAACCGAGATATCTGGAACGAGATAATGGTGCCCCATGGTGCATTACCACAACCTTAATGCTGTGCCCTACACATCAAGGCCCTCATGCCCACTATCATTGAAATTACTGACTCTATCAAGTCAGAAAATGGTAAATACTTTGCAGTCACAGATCGGCTACTATAATATATTCTGTACAGAGCCTATTTCTATAGTCCTTCAGCTGCAGTTTTCCTTCACCTTCTAATATACCTAATACACCTTTACCCTGCTACCCGTGATTTATCTCAAGAGCCCTGCCATTACACATAACATGGCAACCAAGATCTTAATTACATTCAATTTATCCTGGAGCACAGGTATGACTTTACATTGATTACATCCTCCTCCAAGGAGATTCATTTGATACACTCATTAAGAACATACAGATACTCACAAAGGAGTTCAAATAAAGGGGATGGGCCAATGTCACATACATAGTACAAATAGTAAAAGGCCCTGCTACTTCAGTTAAATTCTTGGAAATTGTTTGCTCAACCAAGGGTCACTGCATCCCTGACACTGTCAATAAACAGTTATTGATCCTCTCAGTACCCACAACATTAAAGCAAGACCAACACCTTTTAGGCCTTTTTGGGTTCTGCAGGCAGCACATTCCCTGCTAACGAGTTTTACTTAAGCCTATTCTAAAATCAGAATGAGTTCCCAAATGACAAAAGTCTCTATAATCTGTCCAAATTGCAATATAATAGACACTCCAATTAATGCTCCCAGATATTCCTTAACAGTAGAGGCTTTAGTGCTTCCTATAATTTTCCCCAGTGTTTCTCAACCATCCATCATGGTGATAAATGGCCATGGATTTTGGTACAAGATACACTTCTCCTCAGCACTACATTCTATTTCATTGTATTGATTGCTGGCTAAACATTGTGCTCTTCTAGGAACTAGAGGTTCTCACAGGTAAAACCCATGGGCCTTGGTACACAACTTCCCATTATTCCTTAGGTCACAGAAGCAGCACCCTCACCCACCCTAAAGCCTCCTTGTTAAAATGGAAATTGTACCCACAAAATAGAGCCAAACCTGGACCCCCTGGCATAAGTCACCTGCAGGAGGAGTTGCCTCTCCTCTCCTCAGTCCCTTACCAGATGTACTAATACTGGGGGCTGCCACCCCTCTCATGGTCCCTGTGAATACCTGTGGAGCTTCTTTGGATCAACCGAGTTAACACTAAAGGAAGTTTTTATAATTTATGGACAGTATAGCTATCATCACATATGATGGAGATTTGTGGAGAATTACTGATTTCATCTCTTAAAAAGAACATCACTGATTGATGATAGGACTCAAGTGAAAACAGAATTGGCACTAATTTGAGTAGTCATTTTAGCACTGGATCCCATGGCCAAAAAATAGCCCTATCTGCACATTTTTAGGCATTTGGGACATTGCTAATGGTATGACCTATCCAATGGTGGCAACAACAATTACTTATCCAAGGTCTCCCCCTTTGGGATAAACAACGTTTGGAAATTTCTTACCTCATAATCACCCAAAATATAAATCAAGGTCACACACATCTCTACATATACTAAAGATATAATATGAAGTCTCACCAAGATATTCCTTATCTACTTTGAAATTCTGGGCATCATTGATAGTGACCAAGACATGCATTTCACTTAAAAAAATACACAAAGCTGGTCTCTTGAACTAGACATTCAAGGGAATTTCACCTCTTTTAGTGGACTCAAGCTACTTGCCTCAAAGAGTGCTATAATGGCTTACACAAATGAATTAAAATTCAATTAAATAAAACATGCAAATTTCAGCCTTCAGTCAAATATGAGATGTGAATTTTAATAAAATGTGGGACTTAATTGTTGCATGCTGGGAGCTTGCAAATTCTATCACTTGCCCTTTTGCTTCTGCCCCACATCTTAGGAAACCTGATTAGAAAACCAGGTGTTCACTCCTTTGGTACTGGCCGAAAATTCAAACCATACAAGACACAGCCTGTGTATGCACAGAAGCTCTTACTCCAATCCGATCTGCTCACCACAGTAAGATCTAAGATATCTTCTTTTCCTGCCCTCTCAGTCTCTTTCTGGACCTGTTTTGGAGCACATTCTGTTCTCACCAGAAAGTATCATTCTATGAGTAACAAACATTTCATACTCTCTTGATGCATGCATAGCATCATCAGTGTTCACATCTGAAGCAAATTTGGGGTGGTGGGTTACATTCTTGTTCTGTACATGTCTACAACACTTATACTGTATTCTAATTCTCATAAATATCCTGTCAGTTAAGTACTGTTAGTATGCTTATTAATAAGAGGAGGAAAATAAAGAAAAGACATTAAGTTGTCTAAGGTCATATGGTAATTTTGTGATGGAGATGGCAATGAACCCAGGAGGTCTGACCTCAGAGCTGTGCCCCCAAGCTCTAAATAACATTCTCAATGTTATCCATGAGTAGAAAGACAGAAATACAGTTGCCCAATATATCCACTTTAATGCTTATAAATAGCAGGACTCTCTCCAGTTTGCCTAAACAAAACAAACAGGAAAAAGTGGAGGTGATGTGAAGTGGAGAGCATTATTAAAACAATACCGAACTACCTTGTGAAATACAAGGAGAGAATGACAAATTAATCGGTAGGTGTTGTTGGATTCTCTTTTAGGAATACTGTCATTAAATGGCTCAGTTCCCAAATACTAGATCCACAGAGATAATTACCAGGATATAGTTTTAAAGGTCAATTTGCATCAGAAACCCTGGCAGGGATCACCTGTGAGCAGTGCTCATGTTGTCCCCCCATGGCAGCTGTCATTATAGCCATGCAGATTACGGATGCATGGATAGTTTGAAGACGGTGGGGCTAACAAACGCAGTTTCTAAAAGGTGTTTAAAGGAGAAATAAAACCATAAGTATGCCCTTAAAGTGTTATAATTTATGAGCTTTTAATATACATTAGTAATATATGAAAGGATTACTAAGGAGTAAATGACATCAAGCACTAATTTACTTTTTTTCCAGATTTCCCTATAGTAAGATTATAGACATAATAACTAACATGTAGAACCTTTATATAACAAATTTAATTTGATCCATTAATTAAGCTGGTATTACATAATTAACAGGTGAAGAAATTGAAACCTCAAAAGGGCAAACAGTCGTATTAGCAGGGTTCTCTAGAGAAATGGAACCAATAATGTGTGTGTGTGTGGGGGGGGTGTTTATGTATGGTGTGTGTGTGTGTGTATATCATATCTACACACACACAAACATTCATAGCACACTAAGAAGAAAATACACATGAAAATTACAGTCCTTAGTTCTATAACTGGTTATGTGGTTATAGCTGGTATTTGTAACTTCCTTCTTCCACTAAACATCCTGTATTCCCTTTGCAAGCACCTCAGCTTGTCATGGTTTTTCACTTGGTTGAGTGACCCAAACTTTTATTCCTGAAGGGTCTGGGCCATTAGTAGACCTGCCTTGATTGGTTTGCTGTAGTTTTCCACTGATCTTAATTGCAAGGCATGGTAATACTAAGAGACACCTTAATGCTTTTATGTATTCCAGCCATATTCTTCCCTTCCTGTATACTGTATATTCCATTTTTTTCCTTTGTAGTCAGGACCAATCACCCCAGCCAACAATATAACTCCCTTTCAGGCCTGTTGACGTGAGGCATGAGGAGCCCAGAGGCCAGGTGGCAGTCTTAGTTCAGTGGAATCATTGTTAAGTCCCCTGGTGGACACATTCCTTCCTCTAACCAAAACCTCTAGGTCGGCAGAGCACAAAATTGTTATTGTGTCACTAGGGCTAACAGTAAATGGTGCTACTCCCATTTCTACCCCTTGGCTCTTAGAACTGTATATCCTGACTGTTGGAGGAACAGCACCATATACTGGGCACTGAGTCACAGCATATACAGCCTTTTGGTGAACCTTGGCCAAGCCATACAAGATATTGCCACCTAGCTGGTACTTTATCTGAGTCTTCAAGAGGCCATTCCACTGTTCTATCTAACCGGCTTCTTTGGGATGATGGGGAACATGGTAAGGCATGGTAAGTGAATTCCACCAGGATGGGTCAATTTCCAAACTTGTTTTGCTGTGAAATGAGATCATTGATCAGAAGCAATGCTGTATGGAATACCATAATGCTAAATAAGGCATTCTATAAGTCCACAGATGGTAGTTTTAATAGAAACACTGGCATGCAGGGAAGGCAAATTTATATCCAGAGTAAGCATCTATTCTAGAAATATGAAAAAAAGTTCTCTTTTAATGATAGAAGTGGTCAAATGTAATCAACTTGCCACGAGGTAGCTGGCTGATCATCCTGGGGTTCACAGGGGGAGACTTGGTGATAATCTCTGTTGCTGGCAGATTGGGTGCACAGTAATGACCATAGCCAGATTGGCCTTTTATAGTGGGACTGTATGTTGCTGATCTCATGCACAGCCTCCATCCCTGCCACCATGGTCACTTTGTTAATGAGCCCATTGGGAAATAGCATAGGCGGGTGAGGAAAGAGTCTGGTATTCACGGCATGGATTATCCATTTGGTTATTGAGATCTTACCATGCTAAGATCACCCTTTGGTGAGCATGCATATGGGACACAAATCTTAATAGCTGTTTGTTATTGTTGTTTTGGGTTCTTCTTTTTTTTTTTTTTTAATTTCCTTGTCACTTGTTTTCCAATCATGCTTTCTCTGAGTTCCTGACCATCCAGCCAAACTGTTGTTCAGAGTCCATGAATCATTATATAATTAATTACACAGCTGACCATTTCTCCTTCCAAGCCATGTGAACAAGTGCACTGCTCCAAGTTCTGACTACTGAGAGGATTTCCCTTTACCATTGCCCATTAGGGATGTCTCAGAAAGGGGTTGTAGTGCTGCGAATTTACATTTTTGAGTGGTGCCTGCATATCATTCACAACCATCTATAAACTGGTCCTGAGTCTTCTCTGCGTCCATTAACTGATTGTAGGGGACTCTCCATGAGACCATAGGTGCAGGCTAGAAGAGAGAATGCAGTGGGTCAGGAGTGGGAACCATGGGTATTTGAGCCAGTTCTTCATGTAACTTACTTGGGCCTTCAGTATCTGCCTGGGCTTTCTATGTATATACCACTTCCATTTATTGTTGGAGTATTATAGTGCACACCCAACTTTATGACATGATGGATAAGGTAACAGCCAGTCATAACAGGCAGATTAGGTAACAGGATAACTTGGAGGCCCGGAGTCAAATATTGAATCTCTGTAAGGCCCAGTAGCTGGCCAAGAGCAGTTACCAAAAAGGACAGTAGTTATCTGTAGAGAATAGCAGGCCCTTGCTGCAAAATCCTAAGGGCAAGGGCCTACTCTATGATTCACTTATAAGGGCTTGCCAAAGCCTCCAAAAGCATCCCTACCTGCCACTGATACTTCAAACACCATAGCATCTGCTGGATCACATGGACCAAGCAGAAGAGCAACTAGCACAGCAGCCTGGTCCTGGTCTTTAATTCTGGGCCTCACTCAAATCTAGCAGCTTTGCAAGTCACCAATTCTGCTGGAGTATACCAGCCAAATAGGAAATATGTTGCCACTAAAATTCAGAGCTCCACTACATCTTGTGACTCTTCCTTGGTTGTAGGAGTGGCTGGAAGCAATGATTTGTCCTTCACATTAGAAGGGCTATCTCTACATGCCCCATGCCACTGGACAAATAGAAATTTCATTGATGTAGGAGGCCACTGAATTTTCCACCTTCTACCAAGAAAATGTCTTACCGATAAGTATAGAGTAGAGGCTACTTCTTACTTACTATCCTCAATAGCATAATACCATCAATGTAATAGATCGGTGTTATGTATCAGGAAAGGAAAGGTGATCAAAATCCCTGAGAAGTAAATTACAATATAGGGCTGGAGTGTTGATATACTCCTGAGGCAGGATAGTAAAGGTATATTGCTGGCCTTGCTAGATGAATGCAAACTTCTTCTGATTGGCCTTATGGACAATATTGTGAAAAGATATTTGCCAGCTCAATAGTGGCATACCAGATAAGAGAAGATGTGTTAATTTGCATGTGCAATAAAAAAATCTGGTATAGCAGTTGCAGTTGGAGTCACTGCTTGTTTAACCTTATGGCAATCCACTGTCATTCTCTAAGATCCATCACTTTTCTGCACAGGCCAAATAGGTGAGTGGAATGGGGACATAGTGGGAGTCACCACCCTTGAATCTTTCAATTAGGGCCTGTGTGGTGGCCCTGCTCTCTGAAATCCCTCCAGGAATGAGGCATTGTTTCTAGTTCACTATTTTTCTAAGTAGAGGTAGTTCTAATGACTTCCATTTGGGCTTTGCCACCATAACAGTCCTGCATTCTGCCAGCTGCTAAACATGTCTATTCCAATTATGCATTCTGAAAATGTATAGATAAATACAGTATGGACTCAAAGACTCACTGTATGATAGACCTAAGCTAAAATCCATTGATTAACTGAATTTCCTTAGCCCCTACTCTGACTGGTGAGCCAAAGGATGTTTTGGAACTCATGGAATGTGTCAGTTCAGAGGTAGTATCCATTAAGTTCCAAAAAGCTTGATTATTTCCATTTTTCCAATGTATACTTACCCTGGGAAAAAGCTGTAGGCTCCTTTGAGTAAGGCTAGGAGAAGCACAGACAATTAATTTTTAGTAGTGTACCAGGGTCTTTTCTCAAAGGGACCCTGCCTCCACTTCATCAAGGTAGTCCGGGTCTCTAAACTGATTCAAGTTTGGAAACTGATGGAGGGGCCATGACTTTGCTTCTTGAGTCCGGCTAGACTTCTATTCACTTGACCCAGAACTGTTCTGCTTGTATAGAGCAAGAGAAACTTTAATAGGCTTCCTATTTACTTAACTTCTGGGAATACCATGATCAATTAGTCAGTGCAATAGGTCTGTAGGAGTCAAACTATTCTGATTACTACTTTGTCCATTATAATAACCATGCCTACCTTACCTTTAGTAGTTGAGTACCATCACTTGGGCTCTGTCACCCTGGAATTCAATTATTCCTGTTGCATTGAGGTTTCCAATTCAGTAACTGAATCCCTACTATGAGGTCTGGCCTCACAGAGGGAGGAGAGAGAAGAGTGATCAGAGTTCTTAATGGATGCCTAGGCTCCCCTCACAAATGTATTGGAGAAAGGTATGTTTTCTGGACCCTCCCAGTATGGATGAGAAGGTCTAAAGTCCTCCTTCTGTTCTATCCAGGTCCTCAAGGGATTTGATGATGCCCACCCATACTGAAGAGAATAATCTACTTTACTGAGTCCACTTACAAAATATTAATCTCATCTGGAACATCATCACACATATACCCAGAAGTAATGCTTAATTTGGGTACTCCATGGCCATTCAATCTGATATATAAAATTAACCATAGCAACAACATATGCTTTTTACCTTAGAATTGCTTCTTTTTTATATTTGGCAATTAGAAGGTAAAAAATAATTTTCATTAAACTTATTGTATGTTTCTTTGTTATTTTTGTAATAAATTTGCTAATCAACATTTATTTTTGCCAGTCAGAAAGCACTTTGTAATTTTCAGCAGGAAAAAACTATACATTAAATATTTTCTGTGGTGAATGACAAATGTCTCTTATTTTAAATTATATTTTAAAATTCAAGTTTTATAATATTAGAAGCCATATCACTTTAAAGGCTAATCATAGTAGCAGTAACCACTATTCAAATATAAATATTGTGATGTTGCAACCAACTGACAAATAAAAAACCATAACCCTATACATTAAGAGTAATAATACTAATAAGAGTTATTGATCACTTACCAAACTCAAAACCTGCTGTAAGATTTTTGTTACTGTAATTTATTCTTTAAGATAAATTTATGCAATTAGCATTATTACCCCATTTTATGCATAAAGAAACCCATGCCCCCAAAATGTAACTCTCCCACCATAATTTAAGTGTCAGAACTGAGATTCAAATTCATGTTCATTTGACTTTAAATTCTGATTCTCTTTCATCTTACGTTGAAATTTTACAAAGATAATGAAATCCCAGAGAGTCTCAGAACTTTTCAGGAGTAATGAACTAACAGGAATGTTTTCCTAAATTTTATCTAAAGATTTAAATTAACCCTAACATCAGAGAGAAAATCATGAGAGCATCTATTAAAATATATCAATAAGGAAAGACCTAATGTAATACTTTTATTAAAGGACAGTAGTAGGTGATTTTCAAAGTAAACATTTTTAAGAAACATTTTTCTACCTATCCCAAAGCTTACCACAAATATGTAAATTTTAATATGTTGTAAAATGTATAATTATGAATACTAAAAATAATAAAAAGATTTAAGTAATGATGCAGTGAAAAATTATCCATTGACATCAGAGTTAAAAAATAAAAATGTAGAGGGCACAAATCAACCAACTACTTTCCTCTTGCTTAATTTAAGCCATCGGTGAGGTGTAGTTAACAAAGGTAATACAATCTTAGGATGCATAATAGAAGTTAATTGCCTAGATAATGGGAAATAATATCCCCATTGGACTGTGTTGGTCAGGACACACATGGAGTAATGAAATCAATTTTGTGTTCTCTAGGACTTGACTTGCACCCATATTATGGCAATTAACAATTTGGTTCATAGGTAGTTTTTATGTATCTTTCTTCCACCATATACTGTGAATTATATGCATGAAAGGACCACAACTTATCTAATTTTATGTCATTGGCACCTAGCAGAAAATGTGACCATTAGTATTTGCTTAGTAAAGCATTACATTCATTAAAGCATCCATCTTGTCTCCTTGGACTCTTGCCATAATATTATAACTAGTTTATTTGCCTCTTTCTTCTCTTCACTGAGTTCCATTCTTCACATAATTGCTCATGCAATAAAGTAACCTCTCCCAGGTCACAAAACTAGAAAGTGACAGACATTAGATTTAACCTCAGTAGACTTTCAGAGTCCCATTTTCAAAATCTAATTCTCTAATAAAGTTTCCCCCTCTCAAACATAAACAAAACAAACAAACAAAAAAGATATTTGAAGAGTGCTAAAGTTAGAATATTTGTTCCCTCCAAAATGCATGTTGAACCGATCTTCAATATGGCAGTATTGAGAGGTGAGATCTTTAAGAGGCAGTGGAGTCATGAGAGATCTGCCTTCATGGATTAATTAGTCCTTTCATGGATTAATGGATTGATAGGTTAGTGAGTTTTCATGGGAATGGGACTGGTGGTTTTATAAGAGAAAGAGAAGCAAGCTGGCATGTTCAGTTCATTGTCATGTGATGCTCTGTGTAGCCTTGGGACTCTGCAGAGAGTCCCCACCAATAGGATGGCCCTCACCAGATATAGCCCCTCAACCTTGGACTTCTTAGCCTCTATGACCATAAGAAATAAATTGATTTTCTTCATAAATTACCCAGTTATAGATATTCTGCTATATGCCACAGAAAACAGACTAAGACAGAGGAATTAATTTTTCTTGCATAGTGGAAATTTCTACAAAATTAATGTGTGACGGGTATAACATTTTAAGAGAGACTGATAAATAGGAGTAAAGAAAGAAGAAAGTAGTCAGGACGATGAACTTCCTGAAGACAGTTCTATATAAAGAAATGCTGAAAGAATGAAAAAGTTTTTAGTGTGAAAAATCTTGTTTGAGGAATTATGATTACCATCTTTAAAGTATTAAGGCCTGTCATGAGATAAAAAATATTCTGTACTTTTCCAATGTCTCTCTGCCATAAAGTAGATACTTAATAATCATTTGATTGCTTAGTTAAGTAATGATTAAAAAGTACAAGTAACACAGAACACAAGTAGAATATAGTAAAACAAAGATCTTTAGAATTGTCAGGGTATTCCAACAATGAAAGCTATGAAGAGAACCGCAGGGTTTGAGCAAAGGTACTGACCATCTACCAGTATAGAATGCTGGGCTATCTGCCCATCTAACTATCATCTATCTATATCTCCTTCAGAATTCACTACTGTTTAGAAAGATAACACCAATATGGAACAAAATTTGTAACAATTTAAGCATTTCTGCTAAAAGCAAATATAAAGCTATTCCAAAAAAGTCTCTACTGAACCATATGGTTGTTAGGCACAACTGTGGGCACTGTACAGCATGCAATTTATAATAATGCTCCAAGTTAAGCTGTCACCACCTTGTTACTAGTAAACATTTTACAAGGCTGCTGTACCTGACCTTACGTCTGCAAATGATATCAGATCTTTATAGATTTAAATTTACATAAGAAATAAACTGTACAGAATTTTCTTTATGCTTTACTGATAGGAAATATTATTTTAATGTAATATAGTGGAAAGAAAAGAATTATCAAATTTCTTTAGCATTATCTTTTATTGAGTAACTCATCCTGAAAAGCAGGTAACTATAATACTCATGAATTCATGCCCTGCTTTTGCTCTTGCTAGATATATAGCTTTGGACAAGTAATTCATATGCTCTGTTTAAATACCCTCTTCTAAAATGTAACAACTACCTATCTTGCAGATTTGTTAGGAGGATTAATGATATTAAATTGAAGCACCCAGCATGGTACATAACACATGGTACATAAAATACGATAGCTATTGTTTTTGTTTAATCATGGCACAGAAAAAGTGTCAATTATTTGTTTTATTCTCATAATAATGTGAAAAAATATAAAGCAAGGGATACAATTCTAATTTTATAGAAACTGAGTTTCAGGAGTCTATGGGAAAACCCTAAGGTCACATAAATAATAAGTTGCAGAGGGGATATAGCATAAAGAATCATATCTGAAATATCAGAATGAAGACTTGCTCCTCCACAAAAGCAATAAAAACAGTGGAAGAAATTGTCAAAACCAACTGTATCAGGATTCCTGATATTAACTAAAGGCTTACAATAATCTTATGAGCATTTATTAAAGCTGAATTGCTAAATCTTAGAAAGAACAATGAGCCTTGTGGTGTTTTAACTTTCCCCATTCCCATTCTTGTATCTCAGCTGTATGGTAACCTTAAAGATCAGCCTCCTTGGAACCATTACATTGGGGAATATCAGCAGCATAGTACTGAGGGGTAGATCATTTTTTGAGCTCCCCAATAGGCCTATTCCTGAGCATTGATCCTATTTTATCCATTTGGGTATTTTTCCTTGAAAAAGTCCCATTCACAGGGCTTGTCTTAGTTTAATTTGCGTTAGAGATAGCTTAGTGAGAAAAGACCTATCCCCAAGTTATTTGCCAAAGATCATCAGCAGCAATTGTTTAACCTTACAGCTAGCTGAGGCAGTAATGCTAGTTGTTACAAACAAGAGGCTGGCCAACAATTTAAAAGGAAAATCTTGGGAATAAGATGTTCATGGGGGCTTTGAGTAACTCCAACATACCTCTGGGTATATAGGTGAGATGTTTACGTGCCCAGCAAAGATCTGAAAGGGTCCTAACGTCTCACCACTGGCTGAACTTCATGCTAAGTGCAGCCAGAACGTGAAGATTAATACAGAGTTGTAAAGATTTTAGTGTTAAAGGTATGCCCCAATAAATATAATTTTGTGCCATTCATCAAGTATCGGGAGACCTATTGGTTCTAGGCAATTAAGAAAATATATGTTTAATCATTAGGTGAACATTAAGTTAACCAAGAAGCCATACTTCAATATTGACACAGAATACAGGCTTTATACAATTAGCCCAGGAAAGTCATTACATAGGCCAACATCATCAGCTGCAACAACAATTTTTAAAAACACACAACAAACAACAATAAATCCTGAGGACAATTGTGAATTTTATTTCCAGAGTTGCAACATTATGTTATTTATTCATTCTTCTAACCAAAAATATTGGAAACACCCAAAGAAAAAGAAAAGAATGGCCCATAAACAAGAAGATAAAGAGCAGTTTATAGAACTTCTCCTCAGAATGCCTAGATATGAACTTACCAGACAAACGTTACATCAGCTACTATAAATATATTTAGAGAAGTAAAGAATACCATATCTAAAGTATCGGGAAGTAGTGACCAATGCATCACCAAATAGAGAACATCAATAAAGTGGTATATTATACAGAACTAATAAGGAATTCTGGAGTTCAAATGGAAAGTGACTGAAATAAAAATCCTAGCGGGTGTAAATATCAGATTTAAATAGTCTGAAGAAATGACCATTGAACTTGCAGATATTTTCCTGTTTCATGAGCAGAAACTAGAAAAGAGTGAAGAAAAATATATAAAGCCTCATAGACCTATGGGCCACCACCAATCATATCCACCTGTGTATAATGGGAGTCATAGAAATACAGGAGAAAGATAATGGGGTAAAAAAAAATATTTGAATAAATAATGACCAAAAACTTCTCAAATGTGATGAAACAGTCATCTACACATCCAAGAAGTATTAAAAATTGTAAATAAGATAAACTAAAAGATATGCACATCAATTTATATCATAATAAAACCGAAAAAAACAAAGGAAAAAAGATTCTTCAAAGCAACAAGAGAAAAATAAGTCATCTTATATAGGGGATCATCAGTAATATAATATTAACATCTGATTTCTAATTAGAAATCATGGAAGCCAGAAGGCAGTACAAAACATATTCAAAATACTAAAAGTAAAAACAAAGCAAAACAAAATAAAACAAAAACCTGTCAACTAAGAGTTTTAGATCTAGCAGAATTATCCACCAAAAATGAAAGGAATATTAAAACATTCTAGCATGATCAAAAACTAAATGAATTCATTCAATGCTAGCACCTTGTCCAATAATAATTAAATAGTAACAGGAATCTTTCATTAAATATGAGACAGTCAAATGTATTTTTGTTTTGTTTGTAACCCTTTCTTTTCACATCTTATTTAATAAAATGCCATAATTATACAATTGTTAATCTGTAATTTTTTTTCTTTTAACTTTTTTGTATTTTAATAGATTTAAGGGGCATAAGTTGAATTCCATTAACACACACACACACATATATATATAGAATTGGAGTCTAGGGTTTGGTGTTCCTATTACCTGAGTAGTGTACATGGTACCCCATAGGTAAATAATGTTTAAAGTTATAATTTGTGTGATAGTAATAGCAAAAATGAGGAAAAAGTGAAGGGAGTTCTATTAAAGCTAATTTTAAATTTGTAGTCATAGATATATTCACAATAGTCTCTGATGATTTTTTGTATTTCTGTAGTATCAGTTGGAATTTTTTTTTTCATTTCTCATTGTTCGTTTGAATCTCCATTCTTCTTCTCTCAGTTAATGTATTAATAGCTAGAGGTCTATCAATTTTGTTTATCTTTTTTAAAGAACCAACATTTTATTTTGTGGATCCTTTGTATTATTTTTCTGGTCTCAATTTCATTTAGTTCTTCTCTGATCTTTGCTATTTTTTTTCTGCTAGCTTTGGGTTTGGTTCCTGTTTTTCTATTTCCTTGAGATGTCACTTTAGGTTGTTAATATGTGATCTCACTATCATTTTGATGTAGGTATTTAGCACTATAAAATTCCCTCTTAGCACTGCTTTTCCTGTATCCCAAAGGTTTTGATATGTTGTGTCTCTATTTTCATTTGTTTCAAAATATTTTTTTAATTTCCACCCTATGAAAAGATTTTGTAATTAAGACTCCGAAAGCAAATGCAATAAAAGCAAAACTACACAAATAGGACTTAATTAAAATAAAACAGTTCTAAATGGAAAAAGAAATAATCAACAGAGTAAATAGAAAACCTACAATTGGGAGAAAATATTCACAAATTATGAATCCAACTAATAATGAATATCCATAATCTGCAAGAAACTCAAAGAAATCAGAAAAAAACAATTCCATTAAAAAGTGGGAAAATGATATGAACAGATGTTTTTCAAAAGAAGGCATACAAATAGCCAAGAAACATATGGAAAAATGCTCAACATTATTAATTGTCAGAGAAATGTAAACTAAAATCACAATGAGATGCCATCTTACACCAGTTAGAATGATCATTATTAAAAGTCAAAAAATATTAGATGCTGGCAAGGATGTGGAGGAAAGGAAATGCTTATACACTGTTGTTTAGTGTAAATTGATACAACCTCATGTAACATAGTATGAGGATTTCTCAAAGAAATAAAAGTCAAACTATCATTCAATCAAGCAATCCCACTACTCAGTATCTACCCAAAGGAAAATATATCATTCTAACAAAAAGATACCTGCACTTCTATGTTTATAGCAGCACTATTCACAATAGCAAAGATATAGAATCAACCTAAGTGTCTACATTAATGATTAAAGAAATGTGACATGTATATCATGAAATAATAGTCAGCCATAAAAAAGAATGCAATCATGTCTTTTACAGTAACATGTATGGTACTGGTGGCCTTTATCTTAAATAAAATAACTCAAAAATGAAAAGTCAAATACCACATGTTCTTACTTGTAACTGAGAGATAAATAATGAGTACACAAAGGCACAAAGAGTGGGATAAAAGATACTGGAGACTAAGAACGGTGGCGGGGTTGGAGGGAGATGAAAAATTATGTAATGGGTACTATGTATTAATACATTAATCTGATGAGGGTTACACAAAAAGCCCAAACTTTACCAATACACAATATATCCATGTATCAAATATGCCCATGTACCCTCTAAATCTATATAACTTTTTAGAAAAGATAATTTTTGTATACTATTGAAATTATGTTGGTATTAATCCAAGGTATTAATAGATTATTTTAAGTGAGGTATTAATAGTATTTTCTGAGGAAACCAATAATAATGAACATTCTGTAAAATAAATGGCAAGGAAAATAAAATTGTGCACCAGACTGTATCTATTTAACACAAAAATGTAATGGAGGAATAGAGCAACAAGAAAAAAATCAACATATTGAAAACAAAGGGTACAATGTCAGACACCAATCTTACATTATCAGTCATTATATTAAATATGAATGATTTAAACATTACTTCAAAAGGTAGAATTTAGATGTATGTATTAGAAAGACATGATTCAACTAAATAATTATGGATAAGACACTTCCTTTTTATTCAGGGAATGAAATAATTTGAAAGTAAAAGGATGAAAAATGATATTCCCTGAAAATAGTAACCATAAATGACCAAGAGTAGTTACATAAATATAAAATGGAAAAAATTGTATCGGAAATGAATAGTTACTAAAGGTAAGGAAGAACATTTTAAATGGCAAAAGGGCCAAACCATCAGGGAGACATGACAATTAAAATTTTTTCATTTCTGAATATAAGAATATATTCATTTATAAACATATATGGCACCTAACGACACATTCCCAAAATACATGATCTAAAACTGACTAAAAGAGGAAATAGACAATTTAACAATAAATAGAAACTTGGATACAACTAGGAGATAGAAGCTTTTAAAAGGAAATAGAAGACTTGAATAACACAACAAACCAACTAGACCTAATGTATATCTAACAACAAATTATTGTGGTTTTCCACACTGTACCCAATAACAATAAAATGTACATTCTTCTCAAGTATACATGAAACGTTTTTCATGATAGGACACATATTTGGCTATAATACAAGTCTTAATAAATGTAAAATCATATAAAGACAATGGAATGAAATTAGAAAAAGGAAATTATTTCTACTTTATTTTTTAAATTTCAACTTCTTTGAGAAAAAAATAAACAAAAACACAACATACCAAAGGTTATGGGATGCAACTACAAAAGTGCTTAGAGGGAAACTGATAGCTCTAATTTCCTACAATAAAATGAAGAAAGGTTTTAAATCAACACTGTAATCTTCTACCATAAAAAAAAACTAAAAATGGCTTTGATAATTTTAAGGTATGTCCTGTCTATGCCTATTTGGCTGAGTTTTTATCATAAAGGTGTGCTAGACTTTGTTGAATGCTTTCTCTGCATCAATTGAGAGGATCATATGGTCTTTGTTCTTGCTTTTATTTATGAGGTGAACTGCGTTTTTAGATTTGCATATGTCAAAACAGCCTTGCATTTCTGGTATAAAGCCCACCTGGTCATGGTGAATCATTTTTTGATATGCTGTTGGATTCAATTTACTAAAATTTTGTTGGGGATTTTTGCATCAATATTCATGAGGGATATTGGTCTGTAGTTTTCTTTTTTTGTTGTGTTCTTTCCTAGTTTTAGTATCAAGGTGATGTTGGCTCGGTGAATGAATTAGGGAGGATACCATCTTCCTCAATGTTGTGGAATAATTTCTGTAGTAAAGGCATGAGTTCTTTGAATGTTTGGTAGAACTCGGAAGTCTGGCCATCTGGTCTGGGATTTTTCCTTTTTGGAAGGTTTTTAATTACTGCTCCAATTTCTGTGCTTGATACTGGTCTGTTCAGGAATTCTACTTCCTCCTAGGTGAACTTAGGAAGGTTGTATGCTACAAGTAGAACTACCATTTGATCCAAAAATACCCCTATTAGGCATCTACCCAAAGGAACAAAAGTCATTCTATAATAAAGACATCTGCACTCTAATGTTTATGGCAGCACAATTCACTATAGCAAGGATGTGGAAACAACTCAAGTGCCCATCAATTCATGAGTGGATTAATAAAACATGGTATATGTATACAATGGAATACTACTCAATTATAAGAAACGATGGTGATCTAGCACCTCTTATATTTTCCTGGATAGAGCTTGAGCCCAACCTCTGAAATGAGGTATCACAAGAATGGGAGAATAGGCTCCACCTGTACTTGCCATCAAACTGGCACTGACTGACCAACACTGAGGTGCTCAGATAGTAGTAATATTCTTTGGGGGTAGGGGAATTGGGAAGTGCGTAAACTCACAACTCATGGATGTGGTGAGCGTTGTCGGGGGTGGGAAGGGAATGTCTCAGATCATGGTTGGGAAGTGGCAACATCATAACATATAACCAAAATGTTTGTACCCCCATAATGTCCTGAAATAAAAAAAAAAAAAATAAAGCAATAAAAATAAATAAATAAATAAACTAAAAATGAGGAACAAGCTAAATATATGCACCTAACAACTAAGTCCATACACACACACACACACACACACACACACACACACACACACATACATGAAGAAATATATACTATAGAATGAAATAACAAAAAGAGTTTCTTTGCAAATATAGACAAATAATATTGATAAACATTTAACTACACCAGAAAAGAAAAGAAAATATTTACATTACTAAAGTCAGAAATGAAAGGATGGACATCATTACTGATCTTACAAAAATAAAAAAGTATTTAAAAGGAATACTATGAGAAACTCTACACCTACAAATTAGATGACCTAAATGAAATGGACAAATTCCTAAAAAGACACAAAATATTAAAACTGAGTAAAAGCAAATACAAAATCTAAATAGACCCATAACAAGTAGAGATTGAATTAGAAGATATAAATAAATGGAAAGGTTTTCTGTGTATATAAATAAAAAAAATTTAGTTTAGTTAACATACTGGTATTCCTCAAATTTATCTACATATTAAATGTAACCCATACCAGGATCCCAGTTACTTTTTTCTCTCTTTTGCAAAAATTGGCAAGCAAAAATGCATATGGAAATGCAAGAATAATCAAAATAATCTTAACAAGGAAAACAAATTGGGAGTTCTCATACTTCTCAACTTCAACATTTACTACAAAGCTACACTAAGTAAGATTTTGTGGAGTTTACCTTAAGTATTTACATATAGATCAATGGAAGAGAATCTAAAATCCAGAAATAAACTCTTACACTTTCCATAAATGTGCTAAGACAATCCAACTGGCAAAGAATAGTACTTTCAATACATGCCACTGCAACAACTCAATATCCACACACAAATGAATGACTTTAGAACCCTACCCCACAGTATATAAATAAGTAACTCACAATGGGTCATAGATGCAAATTTAAGTGCTAAACCTATAAGAAGTCTTGAAAGAAAACATAGGAATAAATTGTTGGGACCTTGTATTAGACAACGGCTTTTCAGAAATTACGCTAAAATCACAGTGGCAACGAAAAAAAACTGATATAGACTTGTTCAAAATTAAAACCTTTATTCTGCAAAGATAGCATCAGAAGAGAAAAAAACAACCCATACAATGGAAGAAAATATTTTCAAATAATATATCTGGATAAAGGCCAAGTATATATATTTTCAAAACTCTCAAAATGATAAAGGAGAAATAACTGACTTTAAAAATGAAGTCATTTTAGCAAAGATTATATACAAATGGCCAGTAAGCACATTAGAAATGCTCAACATTAGTAGATAGTAGGTAAATACAATCAAATCCACAATGAGATACCACTTCACACCCACTATGATCCCTATAATATTAATAAATACACAATAACAAGTGTTGGAAAAGATGTATAGAAATTAAAACTATCAGCCATTGCTAATGGGGTTGTAAACTGATACAGCTACTCTGAAAAACAGTTTGGTCATTTCTAAAAAGGTAAAACATATTGTTTTACTTTGATACAGTAATTTGAATTCTAGGTACATATCCAAGAGAAATTAAAACATATGTCTATGCAAGAAATTTTACACAATGTTGACAATAGCATTAGTTATAATAGCCCAAAGTGGAACAATGTCAATTTCCATCAACTGATCAATAAACAAAATTTGGTATATATGTGAAATGGAATATTATTGTCCACACAGTGAATGAAGTGCTGATACATACCAGCACATGGATGAAACTTGAAAACATCACGACGTTGAATGGGAAGAAGTGAAAAGGGAGAATGACGGCTAATAGGTAGGCAGTTTATTTTAGAGGTGATGAAAACATTCTGAAATTGGTTAATAGTAATGATTGTACAACTCTGTGAATATAATGAAAACCACTGAATTTACACTGTAAGAGGATAAATTTTTGGCATATCTATGTTATGTCTAAAAAGTTGTTATAAAATAACAATTTAAGTAGCAGAAATAGATCTAAATGGATTAATGGATCACAGTACCGTTTCGTTTCAGTGTGCATGCCATAACTCTGTGGATTTTACCAGCTTTCAGATTTATTCTAAGAAAAGCACTACACACTTTGATGCAGATGGTACTTTCACTTTACCTTAGTGCCTTCCAGACTTCAGGGATGACTGCCTACAACATTTCACTTTGAATCTTCCCAAAGCCTTTTGAAATTGGATGACATGATCTCTATTACTGTCCCTGTGTAAGAGAGGAGGAATCCTGGGAACAGAGATTATAGCAGATGTGACTAAATTCACAGATTTAAAAACTGGAAGTTCGAATCTGTCACAATTTTTTGGTGCCCTATGCCACATCTGCTTGGCGCACCTGTACTTTTGCAGTTGTGGCTGAAGGACCCATGTATAGAAGTCGTGTCCATTCTCAAGCACCTGCCTTGTTTAATTGTTCAGCTTTTGTGCCCAGCGACTTTGTCAAAACTCAGGCAGCTTTTCAGCCTCTGCAAGTGAGAACCTGGAATTTATGTCCTGAAACAAATTCACCTGAAAGACACGGAAGTCATGTATAAATGCCTAGGTGCTCACCCTTCAGAAAAATTCTAAGGCACAGGTTTATCAGAGCATGCTGAGACCTAGTTGTCCCCAGCAGTAATAAGTTTAATAAATAAGTTGTATTTTCTTTTTGTTATTTCATTTTTCACTTTTTCCGTTCGTTCATCTGCTCTCTACATTTTTAGAACAAACTTTAAAATGAGCTTATGCATTCCAGTTGTTCTCTCGGGTTCTGCTTTTCTATAAAACATAAATGAAGGCAGACATAAACAGCAGTAATTTGGAGATCTGTTGCAATCAAGCTTTTCTCAGAATACTTTATTTGCAGCATGGTAAGAACATATAGTTTTACCTTGCATTTACCTCCACCTTTTCTCTAATACCTATTTTATTTTCAGTTTTGATATGGCCTGAAATATTGCTTCATGTATTTTCAAATATGTCTTGTTGGCAGCAGGTGAAAACTGAGATATTTGATCATGTTTTCCTCATAAACTCTGCTTGTTAAAAAATATTCTGGCCAGGCACAGTGGCCTATAATCCTTGCTGTAATCCTTGCACTTTGGAAGGCCAAGGTGGGAGGATCGCTTGAGGCCAGGAGTTTGAGGCCAGCCTAGGCAATAGCAAGACTGCATCTCTATAAAAAATACGAAAAAGTTATCCAGGTGTGGTGGCATGCACCTGTAGTCCCAGCTACTCATTAGGCTGAGGTAGGAAGATCACTTGAGCCCAAGAGTTTGAGGTTGCAGTGAGCTATGATGACACCATTGTACTCTATCCTGGGCAACAAAGTGAGACTCTTTCTCAATATATATATGTGTGTGTATATATATATACATACACATATATATGTATATATATATGTATATATATTTTGTACATGATGAGACAACTTCCAAATGCCCTTTAAATCATGTCAAACATATGTTTTCCTACCTCATCTACAAGTTAGAGAAGGCATATCCTAATCAGAAAGCTTATCTGGCTTCTTCTCCCAGCATCTATGACTGTGTCTGTATTGACCATAAATAGAAAAATAGAGGAGAAAAAAAGTGCATTTTGATCTTAGAAAACTGTATTTGTTTTGAGACCTCATAAATTTTGAAAATGATGCACTTACACTCGAGATCAATCAAGCTAACTCTATACTAATTATCTGTTTTGACTTTAGAAATTGACTGCATTATGAACACTTGCATTGAAAGGTGAATACAAGAGTACCCAGAGGCCTTGTTAATGGAGCTACAATTAGATGAAACTATATTATTCTTTACCATGCTGTGTTTCCCATTAGTTGGTGATCAAAAGGAAAATTCCAAAGACGATCAGTAGGATGCAAGATTGATTACAGACTGATTCAGCAGTGTAATCACTTGCTAGTGCAATCTCAGCATGAGCGGAGTCCCCAGAGAGCTAGTTGCTATCTGATAGCACTGAAGAGAGAAGAAATCAAATGACTTCTAGGATGTAGATTGGTTTGGGTTGCATTAAACAGGAAAGGATTATGTCTCACACTGTCATCCATCCTGGCATCTGAGAACAGTACATCTACAACATCTCATTTCCACGGAAGGTATACATCAACTTTGCTGCATAGGCTGATTCAGCAACTCCTGGGAAGAAAGGGGAACTTCGCAACTGCTATGTGAAAACAGCTGCAATTAATTATAGTGTGCTTTGGTGCTTCTTGCCAAGGACATAAGACTAAGTTTTCATTATTATTCAATTTATATCACTTATGTTGATCATTCCCCTCAACATTATAAATCCAAAACATAGCATTTCCTGTCTACAACACCCATTGCAGTAATTATAGAAGAGTATTGGCAATAATAAAAGAAACAATAAAAGGAAAAAAGACTTAGGATCTAGTTCAGTTCTGCTAAAATCTGGCTGTGTGACTGCAAGTAAGTGATTTGACTTACCTATGCTTCAACAAACTCGTCTAAAAATGGAATAATAATATCTGGAATTCCTGAAAGCAAGAGGTCTGGATTTTACAATTTTTGATTGTACATCCAATTTTATCTGGCACTATGATTCTATGAATTAGTATAAAACCATAAGTTTCTAATGAAATATAGGTATTTTTTAACACTGCTGAGGCAAAATAACTGTGTTGAAAAATTCACACTTGTATTCTAAATCTCTCTTGTCCATTGACTAGCTTGAGTAGTTTTGTATAAGGGACAGAATAACAAAATATTTCCAAAAAATAATCATATAGAAAGCATATCATTGGACCATCAAATCAAATCTATGTTGGTCAGTCTCAGGTAAGAATGAAATAAAATATATCTAGCACTTTCTTTTGAAAAGACCCAGGGTAAAATACAGTCCATAGAAAAATCCTAGTATTTCTTGATTCTCCTGAACATCATCCCAGATCCACAAGAGAACCCATTAGGGGGCTGGCAAGAGCACATTGTTGATTCATTGCAAATTCTTCCGTGAACACAAAGAAAACAAATTGAACACAGCAAATTGTCTAGCAGGGGAGATGCTTTCAGCATAACTAAAAAAGACCTTTTATAGTAACTAACAAATGACAATGAGTGTAATTCTAGATCTGCCACTGAATTGCTGTCTCTAAGGAGGAATTAGGATAGTTTTTTTTGTTGTTGTTATTTTTTTTTTTTTTTAGTATCTAGGATGCATACTTATTCTGGTTCTGCTACATATCTATAATAGCTTATACACATTCCAGAGTTCCATATTTTCTCTGTTCTCCTATTTCATTAATATTCATCAATATTCTCTGGGTCACTTGGAATCGTTACTATTTTTAATTAATTTTTTATCACAACTAACATTACAATCATTAAGATGATAACAAAGAATTATGAGTAACTATATGCCCACAAATTTCACAAATTAGATGAAATTGTTAAATCCCTTGGCAAACTCAGGATACCAAAACTAATTTCAAGAAAATCAGATAATTTGAGTAGAAATATAGTTATTACAGATATTGAAAACATTGTTATGATGTGTCCAACAAAGGAAATTATAGGATCTATGGGTTCACTGGTGAATTTTCCAAAACATTTAAAGAAGAACTAAAACCACTTCTTCAGAATAATTTTCAGAAAATAGGAGACATTGTCTGAAACAGTAAGAAGGCCAGCATTATTCTGATACTAAATGTGCACAAAAATATTACAAGAATAAAAATCACAGAAAAATATATATCAAGGACATAGCTACAAAAATTTTTAACAAAATACTACTGAATCAAATTTAACAATACATAAAAAGAAAACATATTACAATCCAGTGATTTTTATCCAGATAATGCAAGAATGTTTCACTATTGAATCAATGTATTTAATAACTAATCATATTAATAGATCAAGAAAAAATATGAGATCATTTAAATAGATGCAGGAAAAGCTTTGACAACATTCAACATCCATTCATGATAAAAACTCTTAGAAAATTAGTTAAAGGAATATCTGTAATGTGATAAAAGGCATCTACAAAATCCTGAAACTAACATAATTTTAATTATGAAAGCCTGGAGAAATTCCCCTAAGATAAAGTTGATAGATCAATCATTTCAATGATTTTGTTTTTAATTGATACATAACAGTTATACATAATTTGAGGTATGTTGTTTTGAGATATGTATACATGAACCATATTTATCCAATTAGAGTCTGATAGTAATAATATTATATAAGGTCTTACATAGTACAAATAGTAGAAATAACACTAAACAAGTACATTAATACATCCATCAAACCTAACTTCAGTGACATTTGTGTTTATATGCATTTTATAGAATTTTTAATACAGTGTCTTTACCAAATAGTTGTTTATTTTTCTCATGTTCTCTAAAGGATGTTCTGAGGTAAGCATTTTAGGACTGTTGGGGCAGAAAAATGATGATATTGGGGAACCAAACTCTTTCTAATTTTCACTTGGGCATCCGTAATAACTTACGGATAAATTCTGTCCTTAGAATCTCAAGATGCCTGCTACATCATCAGTCACTGCATCTGTGTTCTAGTCTGAATAAAAATGGCATGGTGTGGAAGAACAATGACCTATAAGAAGTAGAACAAAACTAAACCTCTGCATATAACTCATTTAGTAGGTAGTCGTGGCTGCAAAGTGAAATTATGAAGCTGATCATTGGGTCCAATTCTAATGCTTGTAGTTTCAAGGGTTCTGATGGTAATAAAGGAGGGGAGTATAATTTTTGGAAAATCAGCTAGCAGAATCTTCCACAAATATATAATTGGCATCAGAATTTGGAAGGCATGACTTTGTACTCTTGGTTAACTATCTTTAATATTCACCCTGAATGGCAGGTGTTAATATCATATTTTGTTACTCTTTTAGAAAACTGAAGTAGCATAAGGAACTTGTGTATGGGCATTTATCTAGTAAGTAGCAAAAACTGGATTTGAAACTAGTTTTCTGAATCTCAGACTTTATTTATTATACACAAAATATGCTTTTATTTTGTTTTCTCACCTTACAATTTAAAAAAAATGAAAGTGGAAGAGAAAAAGAGAGTTGAATTGTGAGGAAGCTCTCTGGCTTTTGTTAACAGAATTTTTCAGAACAGCACAAACTTTTGGAAACAACCTTGACACTAATTTGATACAAATGTGAGACCTCAAATCATGTCTCTGTAGAATAGCATCCCAAAGGCAATATTAAATCTTTATCCATTAGGTTCAACTTCAGTGTTCTGAAAAAATTTTACCCCTAAAGTAGATTGCAATAAACAAGACTGATTTAGTCAGCAAGGACGATGTAACACTGATGCTTCCACCATCCTTCAAAACTATGCACAATTGCACATTATTATTTTCCTGTACCCAGCTTTCAACATAAGTCTTAAGAGCCTGTATGTCAGCATAATGTGAGTACTGCATCACTAGTCTAGCTACAAATTTTCTTCGCAGGAAAATAAATGGTGTTTATCTTTCCTGTTATTTTTGACCCTTCTGTGTTTGACCTCTGTATTACATTTTGTTCTAAAGAAGATCCAGACCTTGGAAGGGGTTAGGTGCGCATTTGATAACAGTGAGCCATGTTATTGTTTACCTTTTCATCCTCAATCATAATTTCCAACCAACATGCCATTTTATTTCAATACTATACATTGAGCCATTTCTTATTTTTTGTGGTTTACATAAATTTAATTTCTAACCATTTAAATTTCTTCAGTTCCAATACATGTAGAATGTTATTCTAAATTACAACCTTGTTTGTTTATTGTCACATTTAAAATTTCACTTTTGTTTAAATTCTCCTTAGAGAATATATTTCTGTGGTTTTATGCAGTCCTGTTACACAATTTCTAACCTTATCCTCTGTAGTTTCCCTGATTCAATACAGATATTTTTCATTGTATATCTTTTTGCCTGTTGAATTTATGTAAAGATTTATTAGAAAGAATGCAAACCTGGAGCTAGGGAACCTGTGTTAATATTTTAGTGCTATTTAGTAGTTAAGTCCTTAGACAAAAATAACATAGTTTAGTCCTTTACTTTTTCCTCTGAAATATGATAATAATAATGCAAGTCTTAACCTGTTTTATATAGATGTTTTAAAAATCAAATGTGTGTAAAAATATCATATACTGTCAAAGACTCTATACATACAACATATACATTAATTCTTTCATTTATCTAATCTAATATTTAATATTTTCCCTGAAAGCTAAAATCATTTCTGGAGATTATACCCCATCTTGACAAAAGAAATTGTAGAACTTTTTTCCAGAAATATTTTAAGTGTAACTGATGGCTATAGACTTTTGTTGACCACTACTTCCACTTAGGCAGCTTTGCACCTTAGAAAATTAATTTGTCTTTGATTGCCCTTGATTCATATTTTGTCAAATAAAATGTATTGAAGTATTAACACTAGATATTGAAATTTAAAAAATAATCCTTCTCCTTGAGGGGCTTCCTGGAGGAGATAGAGTGATCACAACAGTGAGACAATTGCCATAATGAAGGGACAGAGGAAACACGCTAGGAATACAGATGGGAGATGATTGATGATTAAGTTAATGCCAAGATAGTGTGAAATTAAAAAATAAGCAAGCAACTATAATCAGAGTTGACTAAGGAGAAAGTTTCTCTCATAATGGCAATTGAGCTTATTTTGGCAATTTTCTTAAGCAAATGACAGTATTTTGTCATTTTATGAGTTTTTCGAAGCGATTATATTAATCACCCCTCAGAATTGTTTAACACTAGGTCCCCTTAATTATTAGAAAACATCAAAGCACCTTGAAGACTGATCCATATTGAAATGGTTATTTTATGCATTTTTTTCACATTAGTTGGCTACTTTTTCCTTATAGTTTAATTAAATAATGGTGTCCTTGTTTTGAACTTGTTGACATCCCTGTTTTTCTTCATAAAATAGTCTGAGAACAATTGTTCTTCTTAGTCTACTTTGGAAAATGGACCAAAGAGAGCATATGATAAAATTTAAATATACTCTTGGCAGGTCTGGAAAAATTGTGATTTTGAAATTGGAATGTTAGCATACTTCTTTTCAGAATAAAATACAACTTTATAAGTTATTCCTATAATCCCGCAGAACAAATACACAAAGTGAATAACATAGAAGTCTGTAAGATATACTGACTTTGATACTTTTTACAGAATTTAGATTTTAGTAGGCATTTGGTGATATAATCTTCCTGGAATGGAGGATGTATTATGCCTCTATATTTTTTAACAGACTTAAGAAGATCATTTTCCCTTTAGCATGAAGTCCAAGTCCTAATCAATGAAAATAAAGAGCAGAGATTTGGAACTTGTCTAATTTCCTAAGATTTCCCACTGCATTATTCTATATTGCTTATATTTCTGAAACACCTGATGCTTCATTACATTCAATTTAGTGTCTTCTGCTTGTAATGAAACTCCCAGTTATCATATAAAACACTGAAAACAACATTATCTCTTGTCTTCATCCTTTCTTGATATTCCTCAGACGATGTTAACCAATCCTCTTTCTAAACTAAACTGTTCAGGCTTAACAGTAAGAATGACTAGCTATGTTTAGATATTCTCAACACTTCAATAATTGCCCCTATATCATCCATGTCAACATAAATCCACCTTACCCATACGGAGTGCAGCAGATAAAAGTCCGGTTATGCCATTACTCATGCTTTGCATGCATGTCACCTCTCGTCTGACCTTTGGCATTTATCCGATATTCACAAGTCTGGAGTAAATTCACTTGTGAGTTTTATCTACACAATTTCCTAGGGACCAGGGAATTTTATCTTATCTGAAAATTTCTTTCATTCATTATATCTCTCTTAGGTTTTCAATCACATGCTCACTTAATCATTCTCCTTAGCTACATAAATATTATGTCTCTCAAATAAAAATGTTTGCCTTAATTTTATCTCTTGAACTGTCATTTTACGTTTTATAGTCACTCACCAAAAAACATTTAAATGATTAGCCTAGGTTAACAATTTCTTTATGGTACATCTTTGAATTATGTAACTCTCCCTAACAGTAAGAGAAGACATAGAGTGACTTTTAGTGATAATTAAATGTTTTAATCAAAGTGTAATATTTTATTTTCCTTACATTTCACTAGCCAAAATTAGTCACCTGATCTCACCCATCTCTAAGTGGCTGGGAAGGGTAGACATGCGTGTGCCTGGAAGAAAACAACCATATATCCATGAACAATAGCAGCATCTAACACATATACTCTTTCTCTTTTTGTTTGTAGACTTATATCTGCCTTACTACTAAGTTTATTATTATTATTTTACTTCATGATTACTTATTATTATTTTAGTCCTCATTTTCTTTACTATCTCTTCAGTATCTGACAAATTTAATTATTTACTAAATGTTTTTTCCCCTATAGAATTAGATTTTTCTAGCCAGCTCTTTCCTCTATATTCTTTTCCAACTAATTCATTGGTATTTTCTCTTGTATCCAACCTTTTACTATGCATGAGTCTCAAGGTACTGTTCTTATGCCTGTTTTGTTTTTTTCTATGAAATGTCACTTACATGGTTTTCCTATTCATGTATACTTTTATGACTCATTTTTGCATATCCAGTTCTTTTCTTTTGACTCCTAATCCCCCACTTCTTGCATTAAGTAATTTTTTACATAGATGCACACCAGAAACTCACACTCACTATACCTCCAACTTAATAAATTCACTCAAACTCAGTTATTTTTCAGTGTTTTCTTTTCTTTAATTATCATCTTACTGATGAAGGACAGATGCATCTAAACCATAATATAATCTCTCCTTTCACAATTTTCTCTCTAGGAATCAAATAAAACATTCATTTATGAGGAAGTTATTTATCATCTATAAGGAATAAACCTAGGATACATATAAATATGTAAATGTGTAATATAAGATTTTTTGTCCTTGTGTGGTCCATAATCAGCTTGGAAAAGTAGATAAACACTGTAGATTGATTAAACACTTTTAACTTTGAAAAAATACAACATATTGTGAGATGTTCTACAAATGAACCATAGTTTCAGATAAGAACTCAAAAGTGAGAAAGTTTATTTATTTTAGTACCCAAATTATTTTAGAAAATAGTGTTTTTGTATTGGTTTTCTAAGACTGCCATAACAAAATACCATGGACTGGTTGACTTAAATAACAGAACTTTATTTTCCCACAGTTCTGGAGGCTAGAAGTCCAAGATTAAAGGGTCATCAGGTGTGGATTCTTAGGAGCCTTATCTCTCAGGCTTGCAGATGGCTTCCTCCTTGCTGGGTCCTTACATGGTCTTTGTCCTGTGCTTGTACACTCCTCCTGTCTGTATTTCCAAATGTCCTCCTCTTAGAAGGACATCAGTCAGATCTGAATAAGGCCTACTCTATGGGCCTCATTTTAACTTCATCACCTCTTAACGGCCCTATCTCCAAATACTGCCACATTGTGTCAATGCAAAAAAATTGCAGGGGGCCACATTTTAGCAATGACAATTTTCTTCCTAGCTATTCTAAATTTTAAAACTTTTAAGTGATCTTTGCACGCTGCCACTTCAGGTCCAGATTGGTTTTCCCACAGTAGCCATAATAAATGATTATTGATTGAAATAATTAATGCTATTTACCAGGGATTAAACAAGAAATTATCTTACTTGACTGTCTACACTGATAGCATTAATTTTGTATAGGCTTTATTTTACTTGATTCCTTGCTTTATTGTCCACTGCTGTCATCAATGCCTGCGAGTATTACACAGGTAGGTACACCACCTCATTGCAGCTGTGTGCTGCCACTCCCATAGGATTGTTAATGACACACTCAGAGCAGTGGCTTTGATGTGATCTCTTGTTGATGCTGGTGTCACAAAATGCAAAATCTGCTCCTTCTGGACTGTCAACGCTTCAGTTGTAACCCTGGTGTGGATTTATTTAATGCAATTTCTATGTTCTCTAATGGAGCAAGAGAGGATCACCTATACCTTCTGTGGTGATTCACCCTGTTTGTTGTACCTCACCCCAAATAATGCTGTTTTGTACTCTCCATGTATCACAGAGATTTTTGTGATGACAGAATTTAGTTTTTTGCAGATAGATCTCGTCTCCTGATGAAGAAGTGCAAATCCATGGTGTCTAGCTTGGAGATCAGCCATACTAAAAATTCTCCCCTCCCTCATCCTGCTTGAGGTATTATTTTTAAAGCAGCCATAGCTGCCTTCTAGTCTTCTCTTTCCTGGAATGAGTTCCTGCTTAGGGAATTCCTCATATCCCATGCAAATTAAGTTGTCAGAGATTTAACCCATCAAACCTGCAGACATGGTATGCGATAACTGAATTCTGGGTAACCACAGCTTACAGTAGAAATTGCAATCCTTGTAATTAATCTCTTGGACCATGGGATGATCCACATATTTTATTACAACATTCATGATAAAGCTACCTAACATTGTACTTCCCCCTTCTAATCATATGTAAAGCCCAAAAGGATGTTCCCTATTGGTTTATATTGTATGCTGACTTTGTTTTCTTCACCAATTTTTTTGTGTACACAAATTTTAGATTTAAAACAATATTTTAAAATTCTAATGGAATGAAAGCATATCGTATGCTTCTTTTTGTTTCTGTTTCTTATAACATCCACCACTACAGAGATCATATAGAATATGTTGTGTTGGATTGTTTACATAATAAAAGTTTAGACAATCCATGATTGGCTTATCAACATTTTATAAAGTTTTTCTAAATGGTAGCAAAATATGGTACCAAATTATTATTAAGCTATGCCATAAAGCTAACATTTACGGTGTTGTTTTATACCCTAATTCATATTTTATTAAAAAAATTTATATACTATTTTACCAAAAATCAAAATTTCAAGGAGTGCAAGAAAAGTGTATAAATAGAATTTCCTCCTAGACCAATATAATTGTTAGGTAGATGGTGATTTATATTTAAACTGTGATTCAAACAAACTTAGCATGACATTCCATAAAATCTCTCAAAATTAAAATTGTGTATTTTTACCTCACGAGTACACTGGCTGATGTTTTTAGGGGTAAAGCTTTAAATCTGTCACTTTCCATCCCTCCCTCCCTAATTCACGTCTTCCTTCTTGCTTGCTATGCCTTCATTTATCACAGACACCACCGCTGTAACAGCAGCACTATCCTTCACTCTTAAATCATTGGCTGTCTCTGGCACTGTCATGGCCAGTGTTTGAAACAGGCAAAAGAAAGCTCAGAACAGCAGTTGCAATAGCACAAGCATCATAAATGTTCCCCAAGACTCCCATCACACAATCCATTTGTGCCAAGTCTAGGTACGGATCTCCTCGCGCTACTGACTAGAAAATCATACAGGAGCTGTAATCGTACAGCAGATGACAGTCACCCAACACATCTTGCTGTTCAAGAGGGAGAGAGATTTAGGGCAAACAGCTTCTTAAAAGAAAATAAATTGGTGACATCTTCCTTAAAATAGACCTTAAAATGAGATCACTTTGGCAAAATTGGTTAGGAAAATGTTTTAATTATGTCAAAATTTAAGAGTTTGAATGTGAAACATGACAGTGGTTTTTGCACACAAAAAGTATTCTTTCCTGATCACTATTCCATTGCTTATCATGTTTGTCATTGGTGTTTGGAAGAATTAAGCAAAAGAAAATGAATGGTAAAGCTCAATCTCTCACTAGCAATCTACACATTCATTTCTTCAGTTTTTTTAATTTATCAAATGTTTATCTTATAACCCTAAGCATAAAATAATTTAGTCAGTATTTGATGAATGAATGAAAAAAATCACATATATAAGTGGAAAATACAAAAATGAAAAATTTTTCTAACTCTTCTGGAAGCTTAAAGAAAATGAGGTATAGTTATAATATATTTATAAACAACTTTAGGATAAGGCCACAACATACAACATGTCTGGTAACAATCAAATGCACTATTTCCACTTATTTCAATATTATGGAATCAAAACAATGACCAAATCTTTATAATGTGTGTATATATATATATACACTAGACATTCTAGAAATCATTTTAAAATTGTCAATATCCTCCTCTGATCTGTAGTTGGACGAAGTTGTGTTGTTTTGTCTTATTTTTGACTTTTTGCAACAAAGGAGGAAACACCATGGAAAGCTGAAGCATCTCAGGAACAGTGTGCTAAAAAAACATATAGAATTTGGCTTTCATAGGTGATTTGGGTGGAAGTGGGGTTTTGCTGTAAATTGAATGCTGTCAGAATATGAAGATAATTCTATGACTGGGCATCTTAATAGATCTTACCCAGAAAATAAGAAGAATGAAGTAAGTTTAAAGCTATAATTAGTGAGCAGCATTCACTCATTAGTCAGCATAGAAGGATGTAGGATCCTTTTTGTGGTTTGGTCAATGTCCTTTCACTTTGCTTTTTCTTTTTTTTCCTAAATTCAGAAATTATTAATGGATGGGCATGTTTTCACCTTGATTCATTATGATCAGAGGGATCTTATCTGATGATAATTTGTGAAATTATTTATGTTCAAGAAGAGAGTATCTTGGTTCAGCTGTAGATGTCTAGCTGACAGAGGTGGGCTAGTTCTTGGACTATCAGACACTGTTCTTCTATTATTCAAAATAAAAGCACAGAGATACTGGGAATTTAGAAAGATACTCATAGAAGTCAAAAACTAATGAAAACCAAAGCAATGGAGAATGACAAAAGCAGAAACAAATGAGTATTTACTATTAATATATGACTCTATGTATATAAAGTTTATAAGCAGACAAATGAAGTGCATGGTGTTAGAAGTCTGGATAGTGGTTATTTTTGAGGAAAAGTTAAGGTTCTTTTGTTAATGTGGATACTACAGAATTGAATGTTACTTTTGTGGCTTATGTCTGGTTTCACATTTTATTTCTTTTGAGCACCCTCAATGTAAGAATGAGCTAGAACTTCCCTAGGGGTGGAGTTAGATACCGCTTATTCATAACATTGCACTGAGGGAATAGGATGAGGGTGTCATTCAAATAATTAAGTCATATATTTGATCCTTAAGCATCTGCTTTGCTTTATGGTCTCTAATAAAGCAGATGTTGAGCAGAAGGAAAAGGATACAGTAAGATATAGTAGATAAGGGATCGAGGAATATCCTAAGGTAGATGAGATAAAAGAACTGACCCTGGCCTTAAGCACTTCCCTAAGAAAATATTCAGGAAGCCTCCAAACACTATGAGTCAAGCAAAGATTTCCTTACTGCTTCTTCCTCTGGCCTCCCATATTACCAATCCCCGATCTTTCTTGATGGAACCAGTGACAAAGAGGCCACAGAAAGCCAACAAGGAGACTTTTCTTTGGGGTAAGAATAGCTCTACAAACAATACTTCCTCTTCCTTTTTCTTTTTCCTTTTTTATTTTTTCTCCTTTTGAGAATAGTAAGACAAAAAATATTAATGCCAATAATGAATCTACATCATCTAATAACATGTTGGACTGTCGAGAAGTATGTGTAGGAGAGACTACTGATATCATAACAAGCATACTGCATCACTACCTTGTTATAAAACCATCAATATAATAATAGCGTTTTTCTATCCTTTTTCTATAAATAACCATAAATGGCTATTCATGTGTTTGGGGAAATGCATTGGTGAGAGACTAAATTACACAGGTGACAGTAGGAGCCAAAAATTCAAATTATGGTGATGTTTGAATTGAGTATGTTATGGTTGCAAAATAGGAGGTTGTTTTCCCTTAGGATGTGCAATGAGGAAAAACTGTGGGCCAAGGAATTATTAATAGTTAGACAAAGCAACTGTTGGAGTAGAACAAGATACTGAGGATCCAGGAGGTGGTGGCACCGAAGGAATTGGAAAAGGCATGTAAAGTGCATGCATTATGCTATAGGCTTCTGTTAATAAGCAGAATGGTGAGAATAGTTTAATAAAATAAATAATTTAAATTATATTAATACTATCATGTTATTTTTTCCCCAAATTTCTTGTATCTTCTGGGTTTCTAAGGTTCTGCATAGCATTATAGTAGTTTGATTAAATTTGAACTCTATATCCAAACTGAGTTTCAATACTTGCTTCATTCTAAATTTCATCATCTGTAAATGAGAATAGTGAGAAAAATATCAGAAAATGTGCCACAGATTTGTTTTGAAGGTTAAAAATGCACGTACTAATAATAGTCCTCCTAGGATTATTATAAGGACTATGTGATATGTACTATTATTTTTCTTCCTTCCTATATCATCATTATTACCATCACCATCATTTAATCATCCTTCTAGTTATCATTTTACTACATCCAGTCTTGATTTTATCCCCCAACACTTTCCTTCATACCAACCCAAAAGTAATCATTTAAAAAGACAAAGGGGATCACATTGCCTGCCAGTTTAAAATCATCCAGGGAATCTCAATTCACTTCAGGAAGAATAACACTTTGTATCTGTAGTTTATCAGGTCCTTCATGATCTATTTCCTGGGCACCTCTTCAGATTTACATCCTACATCTTACCAATGTATCTTTCACCTTCTTCATAGCAAGCTAGCTGCTGTCCCTTAACCCCGCCATCTTCATTTTTCCTTTATTCCCAGGACAATGCTTCACGCTGCTTGGAAAGATGTGTCTCAGTTGCTGAAACAGAATTTCTTCTCCAAGTCTCGACTACTATATTGCCTTCTCCGGATGTCTTCTTACTCCTTTTTCACACTTTTGAAATAAATTTGTGTTCCTCAAACTTATATATAGCATTGTCTGCATATGCTTCTGATACTGTTCTTAAAATTTAACGTCGTATTGTCCTTTTCATTTTATCTGTATTTTGTATATCCCCAATATGTAGTTGATATTAAAACAAAGAATGAGACAGACGTGCTCTGAGACCCAGATAACATGGAATAATAAAAGAAAAATACTAACATACGACTATGAAAGAGTCAGGTTTTACAGAATTTCAAAATGACTATTAAATTCTGCAGTTTCAGTGTGAAAAAGAAAGAAGACAGTTACGCCATTATGGAATGGTCTTTCATATTAACCTACATTTTTTGGTCTTTTGTGAACAAGAATGTTAAATATTAAGCAAAGTTTCGATTCCAAGGGCCTTCCATATTTTTACATATACTTAATACTTACAACAATCCCATGTAATAATTTGTTACTTTTATTATACAAATGAGAAAACTGAAGTTGACAAAAGCTAAAGCACCAGGTTGGCTTCAAATATTAGATTTCTAGAACTTTTATATTATTTTGTTGTTTGTTCTACTACTATCCTTGTCTGATGAAAAGGCCTGAGTTTTCTTAAATAAATGACATTTTCCCATTTAATACCAAATCAAGCATCATTTAATTCAAATAACAATTTGTTTTTGCTTATTTCTTTTAGAATATTATTTCAAGGAGAATTAGAGCATTTACTTTTTATATAGTAGGAGAAAAATAAATACTTGTCTTAAAATTTGTATATTTTTAAAATAATAAGACAATTTAATAAATGTTTATATTAGAATTTCTCTCTAGTCATTTCTTTAACTTATGACTGAGTTATCATGTAACTGTAGGAAAATCACTTAACACTCTGGTCTACAAGTTCCTTAAATGCATAAGGACAAGCATAAATAAAGGACATTGCATTGTTTTTGTAGCTGTTAGGTTTTACGTATCTCTGATTTCATCACTTGATATCTTCCACCTTGTAAATCATAAAGATATTACATGGTCAAATACATTTCTACAGTGGTAATTAAATTACCATTTATTGTCTATATTATATCATTCTAAAGTTCCTTCTGAATCTTCTAGTCAAATAAAATGTAATTCTTATACAGTATTTTTGTGTTAGTCCAGGATACATCTAGAAATCCCAAGATAAATGACCATCCAATTAGGTACTTTTTCTTTCCTTATTCATTCTGCATAAAATGAAATACAGTTTATAAAGAAAAAAGTCTATACTCACAGGCTGAATTTTATAGCTATGAAAGGAAATTTTATTTTGTTCATACATCATAACAAAAAGATGAATTTGATTTTTTTATTCCAAATCAATTCAGTAACATTTAGATCTTTTAAACTTACACAATATAAAAATTTGAATGAAACAATTCACTTCTATTTAAAGATTGCATACTACATTATATTTTGCAACTTTATTAACAATTAAGGCTATTCAATGAAGAAGATACAAAATACCATACATTTTAAGATAGCTGGAGACACTTATTCCAAATTTTACTGTGGCCAAGGTCTTGTAACCCACCCAGCCCCTGTCCAAGGTCCTGCATATCACACACCACAGCAGCCCTGCCTATCTTGTATGCCATGCTGACACTGCAGATGCCGTGTGCCACCTGGTCACCATGGCAGTGCCCCCTGCATGTCACCTCAGACTCACTAGGAGCCACACTCATCTACATACCACTACTGCTCCTGGACCTGGGTGGAATAAATGCCTGCAGCCCTGACACCTGTGGCCACTATCTATATAGCCTCACCCATCCCCCACAGCCACTGCCATGGGGAGGACCAGGCAGAGCAAACTCTCATGCCACCCACATCTGTGGACAGGAACTAGCCCAGCCCCTGGCCTCAGCTTCCAATAGTGGTCTAACCCACCACTCCAGACAAATATTCCCCAGAACTGGTTTGGACTACAACAATACATGTGGATAGGAAAATGCCAAAAAAACCCAACTTTGTTACGGGTTTTTGGTGTATCTGCTCCTCTCCTGCTGGATCAATCTTCTGAAGTAGGACACACATGTGCCATCCAGGGAACTTTCCTTCTTTTCACTAAGTAGGAAAGTTCCCAGGAGAGAAAACAGATGTGCTGCAAACTTCTCTTCCTTAAGATGAGGGAAGAAATTTCAGATGAGAAGAAAGCAGCATAAGAACTCTGGCAACATGAAAAAACAAGCCATTTTGACATCCTCAAATGGTTATACTAGATTTCCAGCAATGGACCCCAACCTAAAGGAAACTGTTGAAATATAAGGTATAGAATTTAGAATACAGCTGACAAATAAGATGAATGAGATTGAAAAGAAAGTTGAAAACAAAGAATCCAAAAACATAAATCAGGACACAAATGAAAAATTCTCTAAAGAGACAAATAATATAAGAAAAGATATAATAGAACTAAAATAAATGAAAGAATCATTTAGAGTATTTCAAAATACAACAGAAAGCTTTAACATACTAGACCAAGCAAAAGAAAGAATATCAGAAAAAGAAGACAAGCCTTTTGAACTAACCCAGTCCATCAAAAATGTAGTAAAAAGAATAAAGAAGAATGAACAATCACATAGTTATGGGACCATGTAAAATGAACTAATATAAGAATTATAGGTATCTCTGAGGGCAAGAAAAAAAATCAAAAAGCATGGAGAATCTAGTTGAGGGAATAATTGAGGAAAACTTTCCTGCTATCACCAGACATTTAGATATCCAGATACAAGATGGTCACTGAACAGCTGGATGATTCATTGCAAATAGAAAATCATCAAGACACATAGTAACCAGTCTGGCCAAAGTAAAAATGATAGAGAAAACCCTACAAATTGCAAGATGAACACAACAACTAACTGACAAAGGAAAACATATCCGACTAACAGCAGACTTCTCAGCAGAGATCTTACAATCCTGAGGGATTGCAGTCCCATTTTTACACACAGTAAGTGCCAACCAAGATTTTTTTGTCCTGCAAAAGATTTTATAAATGAAAGAAAAATGAAGTCTTTCCTAGACAAACAAACACTAAGGAAATTTGTCATCACTATACTTGTATTACAGGAAATGCTCAAAAGTGTCCTATACATGGAAAAGATTAACTGATGCCCACCAGTGTAAAAACACTTGAAAGTTAAAGCACACAGCTCTTAAGAAACAATAGCACTATAGGGAAAACAAGGCAAGGTATTATTAAACATAATGAACAGAACAGTATCCCACATATATCAATTAATATGAACACAGAATGTGAATGGTCGTAATGCTCCACTTAAAAGACATAGACAGGCTGAAATGATGAAAAAACACAATCCAAATTTGTGTTGTCTCTAAGAAACCCATTTAAGTCACAAGGATTCTCATAGCCTCATGGTTTAGGGATAGAAAAAAATTCTACACAAATGGAAACTAAAAGTGAGCAGGAGTAGATACTCTCATATCAGATAAAATAGACTTCAAATTTATGATGGTTAAAAAAGATAATGACAGTCATTATATAGTGATAAAAGGAACAATTCAGCAAGAAGATAAAATAATCTTAAATATATATGTACTGAACCCAGAAGAGCCAACTTTGATAAAACAAATTCTACTGCATCTAAGCAAGGAAATAAACAGCAACATCATTGTAGTTGAGAAGTTCAACATTGCACTGATAGAACTGGATAGATCATCAAGGCAGAAAGTCTACAACAACAAAAAACCCACTAGAATAATAGGGACTCTAGAACAGATGGAAATAACTGACATTTACAGAATATACATTTTTTCTCATTAGCTCATTGGACATCTTCCAAGATAGATCATATGTTATGCCATAAACAAATCTCAGGAAATTCAGAAAAATCAAAATCATATCATGCACCTTCTCAGGATATAGTGGAATAAAACTGGAAATCAATTCCAAAGAGGAAATATCAAATTTACAGAAAGTCATGAAAATTATACAACCTGCTGATGAACAGTCCTTGAATCAATGATGAAATTAAAATAGAAAAATAGATTTTTCAAAGTGAAAGACAAAGAGGATACAAGCTTCCAAACTCTGTGGCATATAGAAAAAGCAGTGCTAAATTCAGAGCCTAAAATGCCCATATCAAAAACATACGAACAAACAGAGAAAACAATTACAAATGAAAAACCTTATGCCATACCTCAAGGAACTAGAAAAATAAGCAAAAGCACACCCAAAGCTAGCAGGAAAAAAAAAAGAAAAAAGAAAAAAAAAAAGAAACAACAAAGCTCAGGACAGAACTAAATGAAATGGAAACCAAATAAATAGTAGAAAGGATCAATGAAACAAAAAGTTGGTTCTTTCAAAAGATACATAAAATCAATAGAGCACTAGGTAAATTATCAAGAAATAGAAGAGAAAGTACTCAAACTACATCACAAATGAAAAAGGAGACATTGCAAATGATACCAGAGAAATACAAACTATTATACATGACTACTATGTAAATTTCTACACACATGAACTAGAAAACCTTGAAGAAATGGATAAATTTTTGGAAACACACAACTTCTCAAGCCTGAGTCAGGAAGACATAGTAATCCTGAACAGATCAATAATGAGTAGGGAGATTGAAACAATAATGGAAACAAAACCAAGAAATCCCTGGAGCAAATGGATTCACAGCTGATTCTACAAGATATACAAAGAAGAACTAGCATCCATTCTACTGAAACTCTTTCATAACATCGAGAAGGAGGGACTCCTCCTTAGCTTTTTCTATGAAGCCAGTATCACCTTGATACCAAAGCCAGGAAAGAACACAACAAAAAAAGAAACAAGTGATTAATATCCCTTATGAACATAGATGCAAAAATCTTCAACAAAATACTAGTAAACTGAATTCAACAGCACATCAAAAAGATAATTCACCATGATCATGATTCATCCCAATATTGCAAGGATGGTTCAATATATGCAAATCAATAAACATGACTGACCACATAAACAGAAGCAAAAATAAAGACCATATGACATCTAAGCAGAGGCAAATAAAACATTTGATAAAATGCAGCATCACTTCATGATAAAAACTCTCAAAAAATTAGGCACACAAGGAACATACCTAAAAATAATAAAAGCCATGTATGACAAACACAGGCAACATAATACTGAATGGGGAGAAGTTGAAAGCATTCTCCCTAAGAATTGGAAGAAGAGAAGGGTGTCCACTGTTACCACTTCTACTCAGCATATTAATAGTACTGGAAGTTCTAGCCAGAGCAATCAAGCAAGAGAAAGAAAAAAAGGATATCCACACCAGGAAAGACCAGGCTAAACTACATGTGTTTGCTGACAATATGATCCTTTTTGTAGAAAACCATGAAGACTCCACCAAAAGACTCCTAGAATTGATAAATAAATTCAGCAAAGTCTCAGGTTATAAAAATCAATGTACACAAATCAGTAGCATTTCTATATACTAATTACAGTTAAGCTGAGAGTCAAATAAAAAATTCAATACCTTTGCAATAGCTACAAAGAAAATAAAATACCTAGAAATATACTTAACCAAGGAGGTGAAAGATCTCTACAAGAAGAAGTATAAAACACTGATGAAAGAAGTCGTAAATGTCACAAACATGAATGATATCAAATGCTCATGGATTAGAAGAATCAACATTGTTAAAATGTCCATACTACCCAAATTGATTTACAGATTCTTCACAATTCCCATCAAAATACCAAGATATTTTCACAGATCTAGACAAATAAATTCTAAACTTCATATGGAACCAATAAAGATCCAGAACAGCCATGGCAATCTTATGCAAAAAGAACAAACCTAGAGGCATCACATTATGTGACATCAAATTATACTACAAGGCTAAAGTAACCAAAATAACATGTTACTGGTATAAAGTTAGAGACATAGACCAAAAGAGCAGAATAGAGAACCCAGACATAAAACCATACATCTATGACCAACTGATTTTCAACAAAGCAGACAAAAACATACACTGAAGAAAGTATGTTCTATTCAATAAATGATGCTGGGAAAATTGCATAGCCACATGCAGAAGAATGAAACACAATCTGTATCTCTCACCATATATAAAAATGTAACTTAATGTGGTTAAAGACTTGAGTGTAAGACCTGCAGCCATAAAAAGTCTTGAAGAAAAGATAAGAAAAACTCTACTAAACATCAGCCTAGGGAAAGAATTTATGACCAGAACCCAATTGACAAATACAGCAGCAACACAAATAAATAAATGAGACTTAACTAAATTAATAGTTTCTGCAAAGCAAGAGAAATAATCAACAAAGTAAACAGACAACATTTAGAATGTGATAAAATATTTGCAAACTATACATCCAACAAATGACTAATATCCAGAAGTTACAAAAATCTCAAATCAGCAAGAAAAAAAAAAAAAACAAATAACCCCATAAAAATGGACAAAAGAGATGAAAAGAGTTTTCTAAAATGAAGATAGACAAATGGCCAACGGACATATGAAAAAAATGCTCAACATCACTAATCATCAGGGAAATTCAAATTAAAACCATAATGAGATACCACCTTACCTCTATCAGAATGGCCATTATTAAAAATTAAAAGAAAAAAATAGATTTTGGGATGGGTGCAGTGAGAAAGGAATGCTTATACACTAGTGATAGGACTGTAAATTAGTACAAATTCTATGAAAAATAGTATGGAAATTCCTAAATTCCTAAAAGAACTAAAACAGACCTACCATTTGATCCTTCAATCCCACTACTAGGTATCTAGCCAAAGGAAAAGCCACTGTATCAAAAAGACACCTGGACCCTAATGTGTAGTGCAGCACAATTCACAATTGGAAAGATCTGGAATGAAACTAAGTACCCATCAACTGATGAGTGGATAAAGAAAATGTGGTATATATGCATACCATGAAGTACTACTCAGCCATAAAAATGAATGAAATAATGTCTTTTGCAGCAACTTGCATGGAACTATAGAACATTATCCTAAGTGAAGTATCTCAGGAACAGAAAAACAAACACCACATTTTCTCACTAATAAGTAGGTGCTAAACAATGTGTACACATGATCATACAGCAGGGTGAAGGACACTGGAAACTAAGAAGGGGGAGGTTGTAAGGGGAACAAGGGGAAAAAAAGTAGTTAGTTATGATATACACTATTATTTTGGTGCACACTGAAAGCCCTGACTTCAGCATTGTACAATTCATTCATGTAACAAAAACACTTGTACTCCCTTAATATTTTGAAATAAAAGTAAAAGCAAAAACATTTTCCTGAATATAGGTATAGATATTGTAATACATTTCACATTAATTTTCCTTATAATCTCACTAAAATAAAATTGCCTTTTCCTTATTGCTCTTTGACTATATCATTCACACATACATAGGTAATATATTTTCACTTTCTTATTTATAATGTTTCTATGATATGACAGCAACAAACTGTTTTACATCATATGTTTAAAATTATTGTCATTTTTTGTTTCCAATAGTGAAACAAGTATAGTTACATATTGCATATATACTAAGTATGTACCTATAACTGTACATATGTAATTTATTTGTTATGTGGGAGAAACTGCCCCCTTGACCTGTTTGATACCTGACTCTCCGTATATTTCTTTAAGCATAAGTGGTTGATATCGTAACCATTCCCTCATTTATACTTAAGTAAAGCTGCCATTTATTTTCTGAGGTTCTGTTTTATGGGATTTTAAACTATAAAAGCACAATAACAAAGAGCAAGATGAACCACACATGCAATTACAGACATATGAGTAAGGTCTTATGAGTCAGTTGGGAAAGTGGCTTTGTTGCTCTTCACAATCACGTTAAAGCATTTTTAAGCTCTGTTTTCACTTGAAAGTAAAAGGTTTTACTTAGTAAAACAAAGATTTTTAAGAAAAAACATAGGCGAATACCTTCTGACATTCTTTGTTTCATAAAAAGAAATGATTTTTTTTGCTTTTCAGTCTTAGGATATACTTAACATTTCATCTTGAATATCAAGTATCAGGAATGATATAGATTCAAATTGATTATATCTTTTTAAAGGAGAATGAAACTTCCACTTAAGATAATACAGATTGGTTGATTTTTATTCATAATGATTTTGATGAGTATTTGTGGTGGACACCGGGTCATCTCTCAGCCATGCTTGAACAAAACAGTTCTCGGAACACCTGTTCTCACATGGATTGTTTCTTGTTGATTGGCCTCAAGACGCCTTGTGACTTGCAAACGAGCCAGGGCGCCTTGACCCGCAAAATGGGAAAGGGCAAAGGAGGAGACGCAAACATCAACTCCCTGAGGTAGAGAGGTGAGAACCAGTCCACGCTGAGAAGAAAACATTCTGAGAACAGAAAATAGCAGTGGGAAAAGTTGGGGTAGCCTGGGACAGATGCCAAAAAAAAAGTGTTAAAAATAAAGACACTGCAGGTGAGAGGTGCTGCAGTCTTGTACTGTCTGTGTGTTTGTCATTTGTCGTTTGTCTTTTGTGTTCATTTCTCCTCCCTGAGAGGGGCTGCAACAAGTGGTGCAGCGAGCAGGGTCTCTTCTGTGTCACCAGGATAGAGAAACCAGAGTGGAAAACCTCTTTAGGTAAGTGGCTACCAACAGAAGGACCTCCGGGAAAATGGGAAATTCCCCTTCAACAGCTGAATGCGAATATCAAAAGTTATTACTAGGGCTTTTACATTCAGTCGGGGTGGAGGTTAAAGAGGCCACCTTGAAGCGGCTGTTTGATGTTGTACAGCGACATTGTTGCTGGTTTCGGTTTCAGTCAAAAGTGCAACTTAATGCTCGTAGCTGGCAGCAGGTGCTAAAAACCCTGCAGGTCCCCCATCAGCGGGGCGACACAATTAGTCTGAAACTTTGGACCGTGTGCAGCATGATCACAGAAGTGCTACAACTATTAGAAACTACCTCAGAGAGGGCCAATTCCCAAGCCGGGGATGAGTATGACGGCTTGGGCCCCTTCTCCCTCTCTATGAAAATCCTGCCATGGTCCTGGGAGATGAAGAAGAGAAGCAGGTCTCCTCTCATCCTACACCTCTTGATTTGGAGATCACTCAATTGATTGCCCTGCTAAAACAGTGTTTATCTCACTCCTCCGCTAAGGCGGCCTTTCCTTCGGCACCCTTGGCTTATCTGGTTTCATTGCTGCCGCGGCCGCCCTCCCCCTGCCGGTTCTTTTGCCGGGAGCTTCAAGTTCCTAATTCAAAGAATGGGGATGATGATGATTTTTCTTTGCCTCCTGACTTTGATGACCATCCCCCTCCTCCTCCTACTCTGCCTGCCAGCCTTTCTTTGTTCCCTATTACTCGTCAGCTTTTCGGACCTAATCAGCAGTACCCTAATAGAGGCCAGCATGTTATTTTTCACGCCCTGCCTTATAAATTTTTAAAATATCTGAAACAAGCTGTGCAGGTTTATGGCCCTCAGTCTCCCTTCATCTTGGGCCTTTTGGACTCTTTTTCTAGTGAAAATGGATTGGGAAAGTTTGGAAAACACAGTTTTGGAAGGCTGCCAATGGCTTCCGCAGCTGGTGGTGGGAGGAAGCCCAGTTCCAGGCTCCTTTAATTGCTCAGAGACAGCCGCCCCACTGAACGATATCAGTGGCAAGTTTTGCCTCAAGGTATGCTTAATAGCCCCACCTTGTGTCAAGAATTTGTAGAGCATGCAGTTAACTCCGTACACTTAAGGCATCCTTCTCTTATATTATATCATTATATGGATGATATTCTTCTAGCAGCCCCCACAGTTGCTGCCCATGATGTGGCCTTTCAAGATTTACAACAACAACTGCTTGCCTATAATCTTGTCCTCGCACCAGAGAAAATTCAGTGAGAACTGCCCCTTAATTACCTTGGCTATTGCCTCTATAAAATGCAAATTAGACCTCAAAAGTTGCTTATCCATAGAGATAACTTAAAAATCCTTAATGATTTTCAGAAACTTTTGGGCGACATCAACTGGCTGCGCCCTGCTCTCGGCATCCCTACCTATGCTCTCCTACACTTGTTCGCCACACTTGAGGTGATAATTCTTTGACAAGCCCTCAGTCTCCTTTCCCACAGGCAAAAGAAGAGCTCCGTTTTGTAGACCAACCTTTGTCCAATAGTGCTTTAACTTTCTTTGATCCCCAACTACCTATTGTGCTCTATCTTTCCCACACCATTCACTCCCCCTCTGGTTGTCTGGGTCAAGACAGTGGCATTCTGAAATAGCTGTTCTTGCCCAATCAGCAAAACAAGAAACTGACTTCTTATCAAGATAAGCTTGCTCTGCTTATTACTTGAGGGTGACGTCGCTGCCACCAGGTTTCTGGCTGTGACCCTACACGTATTGTCTCTCGCCTTTCCCTTAAAGATATTCAAACTAATTTAAAATTCTCTGATCCTTGGCAGGTCGCATGCACTGATTTTGTGGGACAGTTTGATAATCATTATCCTGCACACCGGCTTACAAATCCACTCTGTCTTATCTACACCCATCATTGTACACACTCCTGTCAATGGTCCCACTTTTTTCACAGATGCATCAAGCCCTCTTAAGGATAGATATTGGTCCATTAATGCCAAAAAGGTTGTCTCCTCTCCTTTCCTCTCGGTTCAACAAAGTAAACTCTATGCCAATTGTTTGGTCCTCCAAAATTTCCCTGACACTACTTTTACTAGTAACCTTCTGTTTATTTTTCTTTTCTGCATATTTTCAGTCATCAGACGATGGACCCAAAGAAGAATAAAAGAAAGATAATGACACTATAACATTATGGCCATTCTGCATCATGTCCAGAGCCAATGCTAAAAGAACAAAAAGGGGGAAGATGTGGTGGACACCGGGTCACCTCTCAGCCATGCTTGAACAAAGCAGTTCTCAGAACACCTGTTCTCACACGAATTGTTTCTTGTTGATCAGCCTCAAGATGCCTTGTGAATTGTAAACAAGCCAGGGTGCCTTGACCCACAAGTGGGAAAGGGCAAAGGAGGAGACACAAACATCAACTCCCTGAGACAGAGCGGTGAGAACCAGTCCATGCTGAGATGAAAGCATTCTGAGAACAGAAAATAGCGGTGGGAAAAGTTGGGGTAG